>JBBPOD010000482.1:0-18229 GCA_038091255.1 Tylopilus intermedius | reverse complement strand
ACGGAACCCGCAATCTCAAGATCAGCGTAGAGCTGATTCTCGAAGAGGTTACTGGAAGGGGAACTCGGTCCGACGACATAATCTCACTCGGACCCCTTCGAAGATGGCAACGTTGTAAAGAGCAGGCTCTTATCGTGAGCTTCACACCCCTGGGTTCCATTCTTTTTGTAGCTCGGAGTGGGGGAACATCAAATGGAAATTAATTTATGACTGACATGCTGATGACAACACACGGTCCTATGATCACCATGTTGCAAAGTTAACCCATTCAAGCCAGGTTCGTACTGATGGTATGTCTATGATAAGCCTCGCTAATCAGTGACAGTAAAAATTAGTGCGTTTATACAGTCACGTACGGTCCGTGCCTCGACGACATTTCATATCTCATTGAATAGCACGCGCAACCCAGATGCATGTTGACAGTGTCACGGAGCCAGAAATCTCAAGACGAAAATGGAGTTACTGGATGAGAAGCTCGGACGACGATATAAATCCGGCGCAGACGCCTTCGAAGATGGCAACATTGTAAAGACGCGGGCCCACACGCTTGGGTTCCATTCTCATTGTAGCAGTGGCGCGAAAGAGCACATTAATCCATACTTAGCCGACAATTTGATAGTTTGGTGATGGGCACGCCGTCCTAAGACCCGTCCAGACCAGGTTCATGCCCAAACAGAGATGGGATAAGTTAACTTGAGGCCTCGTAATCAGGCTCAGAAATCCAGCACTGTCAGAGTGACACTACCCGAGATCCTCAGGCTCAGGCTCGTCACTGACAGATCACTCACAGGGACGGGTGTCTAATGACCGAGCCGGTCCCGCGTCGTCCCGTCGGGCATGCTCGTCGACGTGGCAAGCATCTAGACGTCTGTCAGACGGCGTCCGGTGATCGTGCTATTAGAACCGCACACACAGCACGGCGGGTGACGACGGGCAGATTGGTAGGCCCAGTGTCGGGTGCCCGACGTGCAACAACGCGGCTCTTTTCTCCATGCGGTGCCTCGGGTGCGTTCGCTAGGGTAGAACCGTGATCGTCTTCAACTTGAGGCCGAGTGGCAAGATGCGCCGCACCCGCGCCCACACGAACTCACCGATTGACATGACGCTGTGTCGTGGATTTACTATTCCCATGCCCGCGCCTGCTGGGGACGCCTGTTAGGCGTCGTTGATGGGGGCGATAGTAGCGTCTTGACGCAGCCTTTGGCGGTGGCGCTCTCAAAAGGGCATACGCCAGACACGCATAGCACCTCCTACGCCACTTCACATGCATACCCACATTGCCCATTTCGCAGCGCCCACAACGCGTCAGCTCGTTGGTCGCGGATCACGTCGGGTGATCAGTTGACTGTGGAATGGGATGCAAACGGAATGAGTCTAGCACCAAAAGGAGCTCTTCGTATCCCCTGACAGAGCGGAGGCCAGACTAGTGTTTCAACATACATCTAGTCAGCAAAGCAGCTCGGGGAAATAAGGAAAGTACGCGCACGCGGAGCACATGTAAACAGTAAAGTTGTGCACGGTTAGAAATCAACACGTCGTGGAGCGGTCCTGTTGTCCGTAATTAGACTCAGGCCAGGTTCTCTTCCCAAGCATTACGGTCAGCATCAGAGAGTGCCGTTACAATCCGGTTTTTTCTGTTATGCGCGTTCCTTTGCATAAATGCTTGTCAGACGACATGTCCAATGACAAGACCCGTCGGTGAATAACATCTCACCCAATCAAATGTCCACGGGGGAAAAACCGTTTCACGAACGTGATGTGTTTGTCGTAAGCCGTACACCGTATTTCGGATCGATGTACTTGGCACAGTCTGCGTTCTCTTGATCCTTTGCAAACACCGCGGGATGAGCCAACGCCTCGGGACATTCCCGTCGTGCGTCAAGTAACACCACTCACTACTAGTGGCATTCATCCCCAGGAGGGCCGGGGGCGACAGCCACACATCAGTACTAGGCAGTTCCGCCCGGTTAGCATATAGTTGCCGTCACCCCCATCTCGCCGGCAACTTATCTTCAGGGGAAAGGGAAAGCTTACCGAAGGCTGGTCATCCCGTCGGGGGCCGCGTCCGCACAGATTGCTCCTACTTCTCGATAGACCCGGAGTATGTTTATAATTGCGTCGTATCGTAACAATGTCTGACATGAAGGGGGAAGAGCTGAAGGAGAAGGTATTCCTTGTTCGTCGTGCCTGCAAACTCGGCAATGCGATGGGGGGCTGTTGAAGTTGGCCGAGGGCTCGATTCCAGGACTGGATCGTATCTGTGGCACTAGCTCCCTTCCAAGTGCGCGATTTTGTGCCAATGGCCACACGGGACCTCCGTGCCGGTGTAGAATGACTCGCACGACAATGACTACGTCGATTCGGAGGTCAAATTTTCAGAAGTCGGGCAAATTTTGAACAATGCGAGGGTGAAACGCGAAGCGAAAATAACGAGATGCGGGGCGAGAGGCGTGCGTCGGTAGGGAACGGGGAAAGTCCTACATAGAAGCCAAAGGCCGAGCCTTCGAGTGCTACGACGCCGAGTGCTACGAGACCATCATGGTAAACTTTGCCACATGCACGTGAGAAGCCTATCAAATGAATCAGCGTCAGTAACTGACAAGATGAATTTGACAGATCTAGCCTGAGACTCGGTGGCGTCGCCCAATGTGTTACATCGTCCTGTGACAACGCGAGCCTCGTGTACAAAGTATGTCCGGCGCCCGTCTTCGCCCGGAATGCAATCGATTGCTGACAGGTAGAGGGTTTCCTGCAGGAACAGGCAGTCCCATCGATCGGAGACATACGTTGACGTTTAGAGTTTGAGTGCATATGCGCGTCGACATGGCAAAGGTCTAGACCCTGTCACTGTCGCATGCGCGACCACTTTCTGGTCGTGTGCGGTTCCTCTTGGTTCCTCTCTCCCGACAGCCCGATCGACCGCTGTCGGCCTTTCCGATTTCGCAATGCAAGATACGTCGCATGCATGCGTTTCATGAGCACGCGTCGAAACCGATCGACGGATACTGTTTCTCTTTTCAAAGATGTCCATTCTCGATGGTACCTGACAGAAACAACCATGCCAGGTAGCATCATGGATGCATTCAACGCCAATGGGCTCTAGTCGTCACGACCCTGGCGTCACTTGGATGCCCGACTCACCTCCAGTGGAAGCATCATACGCGCGTTCACGATGGTCCACCGCCCCACACTATCATGATCGTTGGCACCATGCGCAGCACCTGCTGGCTTTGGTTCGAGACTGTATCTGGAGGTTGCTGTGGTCAGTCGAGTATGCAAGACCCGACCGGAACATGTCTAGCACCAAGCGGCATTTTCCGCTGCGCGACGAGGCAATGCTTTCATATATGTACTAGTACGCCCCGCTTGTCATCCAGCTGCGGTTCGGAAGTACAAGCGCGTTGTCGAGCATGCGGGAGTGGCACATAACGATAAGTAAAGGCACCGAGGCCGTTCATACCTAGGAATGCAGAGGTTCGTCAGCAATTGATCAACGAAATGGAGCGCGCTGCCGTGGAGCTTCGTCACCTTCCCATATATCTAGAATGAGCGCTCTTGGCTAACGTCTTTTTTTTTTGTCGTTCTCACTCAAACGTGCGTCGGTCACAGCGAGCGTCGGATCGCGTGCCGTTACGCCCAAACCTTCCATCACCTCTTTCGCATGCATGTCAATCTGGCTAGATGCCAAATTATTCATCAAGTGACCGAGACGAGCGTACCGCATCTTCAACACCACCATCACAGACAGGCGCACGTTTGACGACATGCATCAGCACAACGGTATGATCCATGACGGTAAGGAAGCGCCTTGCCGATGCCCCATCACTCACTCCGCCGCGCCCAAACTGCGGTGGATGGTGTTCCACGGCTCCCTCTCGGTCCCTCGGAAGCGGGGCCCGTGGCGGCGTGCAGAACGGGCAACCATGGCCCATCGTTGGACGTTGCCGCTAGCTACGCGCATCTCCAAGGAGGGGCGGCCGCCGTCGTTTGGACACACGTCGCAGATCCGCCGCCTCGGCAAGTCTCCACGCCACCAAACGGCTCTTGCTCGCATCGTGCCATGTGGGCTTTACCGTGACTGAACGATCTCGGCGCTCGCGCGCGATGCCCCGGTTTACGTTTGGAGCTGCGACTGCCAGTGGAGGAATGTGATCGAGGGCATGGGTGCACAGCAACGGCATCGGGCGAACGCGTCGCGCACGCCCTAGATCGGGTCCTCGGGTGCATGTCAATGGTGCCTCACTTCGTACGGCGTGTCCAACTGGCCGCACGTCGTCGTTCGACGGTCTCGACTTCAAGTGGAACGCATGCGCAACCCTGGCCTGTGACTCGGATGCCTCACTCGTCCACACCGACGGACCCATTGAAAAAAAAAAGGGCAGTGCGAGAACGACGGACGACGGCGGCAGCAACAAGCACGGGTTGAACACGTCTTTAACTAGCATCGACGCGCACGGCAGGCGACGAGAAGCCGCCGTCTGGTCGTATGTGCGTATTTCGAACGCGTTTGAACGTCTGAACTGCTCGCGGGAGCAGGCGAGATGGGCGAGCCGATCCGCGGGTCGTGCACAAGTCTGGCCCCACGGTTGCTACGCCGCCTTGAAATTCCGACCATGACGGATGCTACTTCATGTTCGTGTTGACCGTCGGCGACGCTCGCCAATTGCGACTCGGCCCTTGCGGCGACTTTTCATTGGGTCGGTACATAGTGGAAGCGTGTGCGGCCCGAGGGCGCGGATGCAGAGCGGCGACAACAACGGTCACGCGCAAGGCCACTTTTCTGCCAAGCCACGATGGCGGTGGCTCAAGCTCTACTAGGTCCGCTATCGACACGCTTTCTTTTTGTCCTCGCTCATCCAATCCCATCAGACGCGTGCTGCAGTTGGCAAGCCAATGACATGCATACGATACGCCGGTGGAGCTTGTGCGCATGGCCTCGAGGTCCACACCCACCCATCAGATGGCACGAGAACCCATCGGAAAAAAACGAACAGAAAGCGCAACCCGACCGACCGGATGGAACCCCCTCGCCATCACCATCACTTCATACCCGCCTCTTCGTACGCTCGGAAATGGTGCTTTCGGAAAGGCAGACACGCATGTCGGACGGAGCGGTAATGAGTGACCATGCTTGATGTGTCGACGCGTGTCGCCCGAGTAGCTGCTTCGCGCTACCAGACTTGGTGTGCATGTATCCGTATCGGAGCGTTCTTCTTGTTGCCATATGCCGTGCCCCCCAAGGTCCGATCGGATCGCAGTGTGGACGCGCATGATTGGATGGACAGATGTGTTAGTTCAGTTTCCCGTCTTGAACGCCCTTGGCTTGCCCTGGTTGCACAATCACCGTTCGACCGTGACGTGCAGGGGGTATGTACCTCTGACAGAGCCCGCCCGCGCAGGTTTTTCGGGGTCTGCTATCAGCCACACCGGCGGGCTGCGACTGCCGATTATGTCCGTCGCGTTCTGCGGCTGCGGCTGCGCGCACGACGCGTCGCATGGCCACCACGCGGCAGCGCTTCTTCCGTTTTTTTTTTTCAGCCTTCTTTCGCGAGCCTCGAACGGGCCGCTCTGCGTTTCATTTTCTTCTTTAATATTGCCCTTTCTTTGTCTAAATGCCCTTGCGCGTGGAGAAGCGCATGAAAGGCGGGGTTGCGGCGGCGGAGTCGCTTCCACGGACACCATTACGATCCAATCGGCCCGCTCCGCGTGACGTCTCGATCGTCCCCAAAAAGCATCCTTTCGTTTGGCACACGCATGCCCTTTTTTTTTCTGGCCCTTGTCTTCCTTTTTTCTTCGAGTTGGTATAAAAACGTGGATCGAGCGCCCATCAAGCCTAGCATCATGGACCCATCTCGGGCTCTGTGTCGCCCGCTTTAAGCGGCCCATTCGGGATTCTGCGTCGAAAGCGTACGTCGGGTGACCCTCCGGGGGAACTTGAAGGGGACCTTGTTTTGCTAGAGACCCTCGATCGCCTTCCCGAGATTTATTGGGTTATCACGGGGTCGAGATGCGACGCACACCGCCTTGTCCACGGCGTCCCAAAATCGGGGACCGCATGCGCCGTTGCGCCTCCCCGCAAAAAGAAACTATATGGCACGCGGTCTGCTCGCCCAGCGTGTTCTTTGTTGCCTGCTGCGGAGCGAAGAGCGGTGGCTTTATCTTTTCGTTTCTTGTGAGGGTGTCCCTGACCGCTGGACGCCGGATCAATCGGTGGCAACAAGCTTGACCGAGTAGACAGCTCAGGAGCACACCTCTGGGGTATGCATTGGGCCACGTCCATTGAATGCGGGCAGTGTCTCGACCACTATCCGAATCGTGCTCCTGGAAACCGTCTGCGACCGGGACCTGTCGTTTCATGTTCGATAGCTTTGGTGTGCACATGTACTCATTTGACGCGGCACGTATAGGCGTGCCAGGGCCCCTGCAATGATGATCGCCCAAATAGGATTCAGATCCCTCTTTTTTTTCCTGTTGACGAGAGCACGCAGAGCCAATCTCAGGCAAGAACTCAGCCACAGGGAGCTCGTGACGTGAATCGGTTCTGTGGAGGACCCTGAATGTAGTGGACGGGGCATTTTAGCTCGACGCAAAAAGGGAAGAAAGTCTCCGTCGGGGAGGAGACGGTACTAATTGCATCGGGATGGGGTCAAATGACCTCCATCTCCGCCCGTCGGAATAGTAGTACAATGTGCATTTGCAAGTGAGTGAAATGAAGATGACGTTCTGGATTGATGGGTAGTAGTGAGGATTGAATATTGATGGGTTGAGCGGTGTAGATGAAATGGAATAGAATGAAGCGTGACAAACGCGCGTCCCTGGAGCATGGTGAGGAAACTGTTAGCGGATGTGGGGTCAGTATCTCACGGTAGCTATATGAGACAAGATTGCCGTTTCGGCACATGTGGCGCCGGATGAATTTAGGAACGATTAGCGAGGAAAAAGATTTGATTGCAGGGGATTGCGATGGTGGGTGCCGAGATACAAGAGGATAGATTATTGAATGGGTGGAGAGGAATGCAAAGCACATGCATAAATGTGATGGGCGTACAATGAAGAATTCATGAATGTGTGTCGGAATGAAGGGCCGCCGTTGTCGGCAATCGTGTAGTGGTCATGTAAAGAAGAGAAAGTGAGATTTGCTTAAGCTACACCTTGGACAGCAAAGTGACACGGTCGATAGGGTACGTCGGGTGATAGGTTGGTGTCGAGGATTGATTGACAGTGTCGTGGCAGTTGAGCGCTTATAGCGATCGCGGGGCGATGACCGGGGTTGACAAAAGGGACCAGAGATCGTAGAGGAATGAGCTGAGATGCGAAGGGAGTAGGCTACGAAGCGAGACTGGAGAGCACGCCCAAGCTTAGGATGCGATCAGACGGGCGGAGAGGATGACAGTGCTAGCGGGAAGTTGTGAGGTAATTACGTGACTTAAACTCTCATGGAAATGAACATCATTTACGGCGAATACGGTTTGTTTGGCGGGGCCGTAAGCTAAGCGATATGTTTGTCGGTGCCGTCTAACGGGCAACTCAGGCAAGAGAGGGGATCTCGAGCGGAAAAAGAGATGGAAAGAGAGGAGAGAAAGAGGGCGTTCTGAGAGTGATTAGAGTGGACGTGGAGGGGAGGGAAAACGAAGGAGGAGTGGTAGGGGGTTGTGATTATATAAGCGAGGGTACCGAGGGAATGGCTCGGGTTTGTGTGTGCGTTATGTGAGGTCGACCAGCGAATAAAATGGAGCTGGGTCTGCCAGATTTTTTCCCGCCCACCCGCGGACGAGTTTGAGGATGATGTCCGAAGACGACGCCGCGTACTCTGCTCTGCTCGCCCAGCTGCTCTCCGACTCCGCCCCTTCTCGCAATGCGCGCGTGCACTCTTGGATCGAGCACCAGTACGACTTTGTCCTTTCCGAGCAATCCAACTTGCCTTTTGCGTCTTCCCGCCCACCTTCCCCGTCCCCGTCTTCCTCTCTCGGCGCTCACCGCACACCCTCCATCGACCGTCCCGACTCTCCCCTCCTCCCCCGCTTCTCTCATGACCGCACTTCCTCCCCGTGCCCTTCCTACGACGCCCTCTTCTTCCCCGCAAGGTCCTCCGCCGACGACTTTGAAGAAAAGGAACGCGTTCGCGCTCTCCGCTTCATCGTCCAGGAAATGACCCACTGGAAATCACACGCTTCTCATCCACACCCTCACGACAAGGTGTGTCTTGCCTCCTTGGCTCCCTCCTCGCGCTCACCTCCCACAGCCCCTTCCAGCTCCACCACCCTCTCCCGCCTCTACCACTCAGTCGTCCCCCCGTGCCATGCGTTCCCGTTCTTCCTCTACCTGCATCTCCCGTCTCCCCTCCTTCACGAGCACGCTCTCCTCTGACCAGAGCCAGCCGCTGGAGATGCCCCCACCGCTCCCCGTCTCCGTCATAGTCCATGGCGAGTATCAACATGATTTGGTGCTCCGCGACCGCCCTATCGTGGATGGCTACCTGCACAGGCGCGACGACTCGTACCCGAATTCGTTTGCCTATAGCCAAGATCACGACGCACAATATCTATGCCCTGTTCAGGACGACAAGGATTCCTTCCAACCGTCCCCGACCCTCTCCAACTTTTCTTTGGCTTACTCTCGTGAAACATCTTTCACGACGCCCTATCCCAGCTCACCCGCTTCCCCTACCAGCGCCGTCTTCTCGTCCTCTTCGTGTTTGCCAGAGAACGTCGCCCTCCCTGCCTCCCCAGTGGTCGAAGAGCAACCCTTCTTTAGGGAAGCGGTTCCTTCCCCCATCCATGAGCGCACACCCTCGTCCAAATCCTCTCAAAGTTTCAGCTCGGTCGCCATATCACCTCCCAAGACCAACGTGCTGCCAGCCTCACCACCCATTTTAGATGGCCCTGCGTTCGAAAATGGTGTTTCCCACCATCTTCGCGCTTTGAAGCCGGTTGCTGATAATCAGTCGCGTTGGTCCGTCGCAACGACTGCATCTCTCGCACTGTCAACTGCAGAACCCAAACGAGCCGATTTTTTGGATCCAAAATCGGCTTCCAAGGAGAAGAAATCGCTCAAAATGCCCAAAAAGCGTGCACGCTTCATCAGTCTCATTTCCCGCCTCTCCCCCGGTCGTACAGACCCTTCGTCTACGACAAGCAGTCTCACAGGAGATGATGTCGAATGCGAGTCAATCATTGACAGCGACTCAGAGGACAAGGAGAAGAGACCGAGAAAGTCCATGAGTAAAAAACCATCTCTTGCCTCCCTGCGCGCATCGTTCTCTCTCTCTAGGGCGTCGTTCAGCTCCCAACGTCCACCGGTGTCCTCCCCAGTTGAGGAGGTGCCTCCGTTACCGACATCGCCTACCCTTCCATCTTCGATGGTAGAGCCTACCGCGCTATCAGAAACCGCGCAGCCGGTGGCCAAGTTGACTCTCTCCAAAAAACCCTCCAAATCTAACCTACTCAATTCCAACTTGCCTCCAATCCCTCAGTCGGCATCCACCATCACGACATTTCAGAGTGTATCCCGACTCTCACTGTCCGATACGTCCGTCCCTTCAGCGTCGGAGTCACGCGTTTCCTTGGTGTGTCCAGCCGCCACACCAAATGGATCTCGGATCTCCCTTTTCCCCGCCCCTAACAAGCGGACGTCACTGGCGTCCGCGGCGGGCATCCAGCGAGTGGCTCCAATAAAGCCCGTGCCTACCAACCAGGCAACGCCAGCGCGATCGAAATCCATTTTCCGGCTGAAAGCCAAACCAAAAAGCCTCAAGATGCCTACCACACCTGGGATCAAAGAGGCGGCGATGCCGTCCAAACTTCCTGTGGCTGGTAACACGTCCTTGCCTTCACCTACAACTGCACGTTCTAGGATCCCCCAGGCACCGGCTAAATTCAATCCGCCAGCCAAGTTGGCGACTGTGATTGCAACCCAATCACGGCAAGCACCTGCGCTTGCCGGTCTTGGCCCGACGTCTCCCACATCAAAGCTTCCGGTGCCACCGTCTCGCACGCCTTCAAAGGTTCCCCGACCTGCTGTTGTATCAGAGAAGAAACTACCGGCAGAGAGCCCGCCTTATGCTTCTCCGTCATCTCGATTGCCGATGCCAGCATCGGCCAAGGGTGCACGTGTTGGAACTGTCAAGGGTTTCTGGAAGAGGCAGTAATCCCGCGGTGACTGGTAAGTTCGAGGCGTTCTAGCGCCGACAGTCTTCTGAAGCTATGTTACAGTGGACATGAGGAGTACATGAAACTCTGTATGAAACATCCCGCGCTCTGGCATCCCTGGCGATTGTCTCAACTCTCGTTCTTTTCATGACACACGTATCACGCTCCTTACTAGTTCCAGCTCGCAATACCTCACGCTCGTTTGCTCGTCTCATCTCTCATCCACAATTCCACCTCGTACCTTTTCTGGCTTTCATCTCCGTCTTGCATCAATCCATGTTGTGGAATTACGTGTACACATTTCACCCTTTATCGGGTGTCGTTCGCATTCTGCGCTGACCGGGCCACAAGGGCCCATGTCTTTATTCTGTATATAGTTTGCATGCTCGGTTTTCTGTGTCGTTCTACATCGGAAACCCTCTCGCTTGTTTCATACAAGTGCGCGCTCTACCTCATCTCTCGCCTGCATTTACTCTCCTTTTCTTCCTCTTTTCTGCATGTGAACATACCGCCTGCTGCATCTCTTCGTAGATACATCTATATCCTCAGTATCATTTAGTGACATCTCATTTGTAGACTTTGGGGGGTGGAAGAATCAAATATAACGCAAATTTTCATTTCTCTCGACCTCTCGCCATGTGATTCGAAATGGCCTGCATCGAAGACGATAATCTGTATCCTCTCGTGCCCTACTGTGACAGGCTTGCTGTGCCGTCACCGAGTTGGGCGACGCCTCTCGCGTCCTCGGTGCACGACGACGATCCGGGAGAAGCGGCGCAACGAATACATATTGCCTTGTTGCATAAGCGTACCCATAAGCATTCTAGTCTCGCGTGCTCGGCCGCGGGCTCTTTGTTGTCGCAGTTGACACCCGCCCCTTCCGGATCGAAAAGAATATGTACTAGACCGCTCTCGTATGACGCGCATCCCATCACGCCATCCCACCAGTAGGGGGAGACCGTGTGTGAAGAGATGTCTCATGGTACGTCACATGCAGAAGGGTCTCCGGGCGTAGCCGTAGATTGGCGGCGAGACCATGACCCAGGTAGATCTCCATATCGCCCGCAGTGCGGCGTCGTGCTGCGCAGTGAACCCGAGTTGAACGGGCTCGATGATCGCCGGCGGACCAACGTGGTCGTGCTATCTTATCGCCCCCTCAGTACGATCCAGGAGGCTAGTGCTCGGGTTGTACGGCCTCGCTGCGCAGCATGCGCCGTTATGGCCAATCGCAGCGTCCTTGCCAAGGCACCGCGGTCGTCGCGGCAATGTCCTTTTGGGTGTACTTACTATGTGTATCAGCTCAATTCCGAGTCGTTTTCCTCCTTCAAGTGGGTACAATATCGGTTTGACAGCAAGTGTGTTCCCACGTTGGTATACAAGCCTTGGGTGAGACCAGCCTCGGCGACCCACGCACTCCCTGCCAATGACTAAACACGCTCGGCTCGCCAGGCAACATCTTTACAGGCATGGAACACGAATATTCCGGGCCCGACTCCGCCATCTCGTCTTTTGTCGACTTCCTTCAACGGCGGTCCCGAACATCCGAAGATGCGACGTCGACCAGCACAGACAGTCTTGTTGTGAGTGACTGTTCCGCAGTGTCTCCGCTCTAGTTAGGTATGTAGTGAGTGGGCTTCCTTTTGATCACCCTGAATCGTTCGATCACGTAGGTCCGGCTTCAAAACCAAGACCGAGTGTGAGTATGCACGCAGGTCGATCGTGGACAGCGACCGTAGTCCGCCGACTGTCATTCAACTTCACCGCATGGCGCGCTACGGAAATGAACAAGGAGAGACAGCGAAGGAAGGGAAAAGAAACACAGACAGTCTGGCGCGACCGCGCTCGGTGCTTTGATAGCGTCCAAGTGCTGTGTTCCTGACTACCACATTGGCAGGTCGGGCGTTCAAACGTTCATCGATGGCGGCATCCAACGTCACCCAATTCCCAGGCTGGGCATCGCCCTGGCTCGTCTTGGAACACGTTCCCCCTTTCTCTTTCCTTTTTCGCGGTTGGGATTTACGGCCTTCCCCTAGGCCCTGGCCTCTCTCGCCCCGAATCGCACGCCGGGGGCGGCAGCAAAAATACGTGAGCACTGTGAATCTAAACCTTGTCATTGACGGAGCCTGAGGGCTCATTGTGGTCGGGAGTCTCCGAGCACAATATACCCTCTCTCGGACGACTACGTCAGAGATCGATGCACGAGGATGGCCCATCACCTGTTCTGCTTGACGTGCCATACATGCGCGTTCTTCTCGCATCGCTTGGACAAAGTTCAATCTGGGGTTGAGCTCGCCTTGCTCGGGCGCTCCGCTGTCTTCAATCTAGGCGATACAGTATTACTGACACACATTCTTTCTTCTTGAACGGCTAGGATTCGAAGCTCGAACATTCAATATCGGCCTTGCTCGGCCGATGAACAAGGACCCCACAGGTTGGCGCGTCTGCACAACAAAAGGAGACATCGCCACGCCTAAGGCCAAAGTGGCATTGCGGGGTCGTAGCAGTGGATATGCAGCCCCGATTTGTAGATGCGGTATCAATGAGCACCATGTGATGAGGATGGGGGTCCATGCGATTCGAATGACGTAGCTTTTCATATCTTGATCCGAGGCGGGCATCAGATAAGAACGTCAACCCCTCGCGGGAGTAGACCATCGATCCGACGGAGCCAATGTGAACTTGAAAAGTGCCCACAGGCCAACAGGACGCGTCCCTGTATTCATCCAACGTACGAGGCACGGTAACCCGCGTACATTCAAGCTCAAGCGGACTTCCGTTCCAAACCCAAACGGGGTCATATGATTCCGTTTATCCACCTTTACTCCAAGTTCCTCGGGGCTGATTCGTTCACGTTCACGCGTTTACCTTGGCGAGATATCGTCCATTGACAATGAGCCCAATGCGTCACAGTACCCTGAACTGAGCTCTGGAAGCAGACAACGGCGATGGCCGTGGCGTCAATGTTTCAACGAGCCGGAATTGGAATCGGACATACATATCCTCTAGCTCCGTGCACGCTAGTCCATCCCCAGTTATAATGCCACTAAAATCGCGTACACCGCTAGCGGAAATGAGATCACCTTGCGGTCTCTGGGATCGTAATCGTGAGATGCTGGCTGCCCATCTGCAAAAAGCGATCCTTTTTTTTCCGATGAATTGCACCTGAACGACGTTCGTTCTTCATCACCTCCCGCGAGAATGGAATCGGGATGAATGGGAGGAGCGGAGGTAGTCGCCGATAAGCCGATGCGATTAAGAAGGTCCATACTGTCCGTAACATACAGTGTCATCCAGAGGACTTCTCGAGTTCCTGGAAAAGAAGACTAATTGAATACTACTCAATCAGACTGTCTCACAGTTTTTCGGTTCAGCGTACTATGCGTCTGATCGGAACAGCAGCAACATGCTCGAAAAAGGGGTGGCTCTGCGAGAACCACAAACAATAATAGTTGGCCGCGTTGATGAAGCTCCAAGTGTGTAGATAAGAACGTGGTCACGGTATGGCTACGTATCTTGATCGGAGAAGCGGAGCGCCGTGAATGGTCTCCTGTTGTACGAGTTCTGGTCAGGCGGCCAGACGTGGTAGTCCCGCTAGACAATGAAGCTGAGAAAATCGGGCTCACTGGATTGGATGCCTCTCGGCGATTATGACATCCGGACACTGGATGTATGCCTTCCTTGGTTGTTGTACGTATAGTTGCCATTCAATCCTATTATCACCGGAGGGGCACCATGAGGTTGTATCTCTACCGCCGATGTGCAACCGATACTCGGGACCCGAGAACGACTCGGAGAGAAAAACGGTGAGAACCCACCCATGCCAACGTACTTGGCGAGTGGGTGGCCATGTAGGTCGAAAATGCTCAGCAAGCAGATGGGTGGCAGCAATCGCAACGCAGCGATCGACATTGCAGATCAGCATCTTGGCGCGGTTCGTCGACTCGGAAGATTCCGTGTGGATTTGACGGTTGGGACGATCATGGATACAAAGGTGTAAAGCTTGATCAGGCTTGACCTAGTAAGTCTGCCTATTCTCAGCTGCCAGTGAGCGTTTCTACACACTTACCGACTCAATGCTTCCGAACGAGGCGTTTATTATTCTTGGACAGGTGTGCAGAATTTTATCTTCGTCTGCATTACTGGAAAGCCCGCAAGAAGATGGTAAGAAGACGGAGATATATTATGGACTCGTACATGCTTAAGTTTGGCCGGTAACCCTCCAAGTGCAGGTTCATCTAGTCCAAAATCCATTCATTATGGTGGAGCACAACGTAACAAGCCAACCACGAGAGTCATGTTAGAATTTAAGCAAGGCAGCCAGCTAACCCGTAATGTCTGATCCTGCAGACCGGCTTGCCGACTAGATCTTAATGTAATCCGTCAACGGAGCTATTAACCACATACATTTGAAGTCTTGCCCAGCTTCAATCTATCATCACATGGCGCTCGACCGTGGTACAACTTGTGACCGGAATATCGTGACGACCGACCACTGGCATACACGATTTAAAGCAACTGGAAATCCTCGTCAAACTCGCTGACGGTCAGTCACTTTACGAGTTGAGGTAAGAATCCGTCTTGTCCTCAACGAATCCCCATCGCCAGCTTAAATCAGGTGGTCATCGGCAATGCCACACTATTTTGACACCCACCTTGAGAATCAGCATTTCAACTTGAAGCCCTGACCATCAATGCGTAGTGGTCATTCGGGCGTGGTCTTGTTCAACTCACCAACGACCCACAACCGGCGCAACCGTGACCGGATCACGTTCACCTCGGACTCTGTCCTCGACCAGGTGCTAGTTCCAGTTAACGTTTCTAGGGTTAGGGTTACCAATGTGTTTTTGCCTTCAAGTTGCGATTCTTTGTCAGGTTTCAAAAAGTTCCGAATCAACGGCTACTAACTTGAATGACTCTATGACGTTGCCAGCCATCACCCCTTCTACTCTCCTCACGCTCGCCTGTGTTTACGTTGAAAAATTGAATTTATGGTCCAGGCGCACTATATGTAGTTCTGCGAGCAGAATCTGAACGGTCAGTGAACACGATGTCGACCGTGTCAGCACACTTTACCGCGACAGTTAAGTTATACATGCCCCATACCGATCACCCCCTTCTCGCCCTTCGCGTCCTCCCTTCGACACATTGGAGGATATGATGAAAGATGATACATTGGAGCCGCGCAACCATAGGACTCTCCGTCACAAGGTATGTGTGTTCTGCACTTATCTGCATTGTCACTAACGTTCTACCTGGCCCTGGCGCGTGATGGCTTCCGGTGCGGGGTCACAGGCATGCTCAATGAGAGCTCTGTCCACCATTGCCATGCCCTGTTGGACGAGACACAGTGCGGGAACATCGACTTGGTTACGATTCCATTTTGAACGAGTCAACAGTGCAAAATATTGACCCTGAGCGCATTAGCGAGGAGAATGCGGCACTGCACAAGGCGCAGTTCTCTTCCAGGCGCCGTTGTCCATTTTGCTCCGAGTCACGCGCTATCCAGACTCGTCATACTGCCAACGCTGTGTCCAGTTCTTTGGATTCTCTGATTTCTCTGAGTCGCTCAGAAACTCAGGAGGTGTTCCCACTGTAACTTGATCACCACTTTGGAATCGGTTCGTTCAGAATTTGGTTTGAATGTACTCAGAAGTGTGTTATTTATTTGACGGTCTCAGTACTCGACCCCGCGCGCAGCAGGACTATATCTGCCGGAACTTCATGCATCCTGAACCCCCACGTTGATGACGCACCTATGGTCGTTAACTTGACTCCACAATTCAAGCACTTACCACCACCGAACCCCTGTTTACTTATCCTCGTCTACCTGGTCAAAAATAGCAGCAGATTTGTGAGCCACTCGGGCACATATCGCATGAAGAGTATGTGGAAGATATGGATATGGAGGTCCTAGCTACTGACGGATCTTCAGCTCCTTTACTTAGTATTTCTTATCTCCTTTGCAGCCATGGATGACACGAGTTAATTGTGCAAGCAGGTTGTCTCTGTGCCTATGAAACTGCGGACCACGTGTTGCGAGCTCTCGTCTCGGACAATCAGGGGTATGTCTTCTGGCTCTCAGGTTCTCTGATTGCTGATTGGTTGACTCAGTCACAGCTTTAAGCCTGTGAAGTGCCTGTGCCAGCCACGCCTCACCTTGATTTAATGTGCTCGGTTTTGAGTTCTTGATTGCAGAAATTGATGTTACCCTGGTCGACCCGCAGTGCCGGCGGACTGTGGTGCCAAAATTGATGTAACCAAATCGTGCTTTCAAGTCTCATGTAGGTCTGGTTAGCGCCTTGATCAGATTCGCCGAGAAACTCTTCAGCTCTGAGTTCAGAAGTTGTGACGCGACGCCGAAGCCTCACTGGTATACAATTGTTCTCATGCCTGACTTGGTTAACTTTGGGTTGGCGGCCTATACTGTTTTGTATCGGCTTCAAACTACCAGTGCCATCATCTTGATCACATTCATTTTATTTTTGCATCCTCCTCAAGTCTTAACGCCGGTGAGTCGGCAGTGACTAAAGGTCAATCTATCCGCGTCGAGTATATTTAGTGTAGATTGCGTCTCTCGTCACTTCAACGCGAATGGGCTTTGTTGGACTCCAAGTGCAGCTAAAACATCTCCAGTGTTCTCGTCGCAGGATCACGCCTATTATGATTGTTCTATTACGTCTTTGCGAGGCTTTTTTGTCCCATGAAGGCAGATTGCCAGCAGGAAAGAAAGATCATACAGACTAATCACGGGTGTGCCGTTTAACGTCACATTGGCTCCAACTCTAGGACGGGCCGTTAGCGTCGGCACAACAATCTCCCCATGTTGTCGGCAGCCTATTCTGAGTGAGCGGTTCCGTTGGGGACACTGCTTCATGGGATGAATCTTATGAGTAGTTGTCGGCACTCTAGGTTACAGATTTCTTTGGGACTTGAAGCTTGAGCAATGCAAAGAAACGAGTGAACTCTCAGCGTCACGAATATTGCCAGTGATGCGCAGGGGAGTCGGTGTTTATGCCTGATTAGGACTAGGAATCTAACATTAGATTATGACACCCAGACACGCATTGCTCTCGTCAATTGTTTTTTTTTGCTACCCAGTTTATATCATGACCGCGAAGCACCTCGGGATTGCATATGTATCATTGACACAGGTCGATATTTCGAGATCCCAGAGACACGCACCGGTAATAAAAATGGCTGGTATTGGCTCCTGAGTTTCAAGCTGTTCTTTTTTGTCATCACGGTTCGGAGATGGCTGGCTCGGGGGTGCTGGCCATCCGAAGGTGGGGTTCAATCTATAGCTCAGTTACGTCAATGTTACGGAGAAACCTGCCGAACCAACGGGCCTGCATGTGATGTCGGTATTACGGTGAAGAGTCCATTCCTTGTCATCGGGGTGTCGCAGGGTAGCGGGAGGCTTAGACTGCTGCAGCCTGCGACTCGAGACGCACCTAAGACCCTCGGCAATCAGTTTGAACAACTGTCCACAAATAGATGATTCGGACATACATACGAAGCACTCGAGTTCGTCGCTGAAACTACTGGACCGTGCATATGCACTGTGCAGTCTACGAGTTCGCGATAGTGGCGTGACGGCCGTTGCTAAGGTTGAAATTTTGAAACGCTGATGTGCCACGCCACCGTGACCGACTGGCGCTTGCTCCGACATGTGATCGAGAGCGTAGCACTCAACAAACTTTTGTCTTGTTCCCGAACGCAACTCTGTCGCAACATGAAGCTTTGAAGAATCCGATACGATTGCACCTCAATAGTCATTTAGCTTGCTCGGCTCCATCGCCCCGATTGCAACAAATGGCGACTGAAGGCTGAAGGAACGCCTACATGTGGGGCGCTGCAAACAGCATGCACAGACTCGGCCCGAGGCTAGAAGACGGACTATGAAGCCCGCCCTGCGAGCAAATTTTTTCACGTCGTACTGCCATGGCTTTCAAATGTGAGCTCACTGCCCTCTCTCCCCCGTTCGACTCTGTTCCGCCTGTTCTTGCCACTCCATTACACGTTATGTACACCGTGGTTTTATTTGCAGTTCTAAACAAAGTATCACATCTAAAATTTGCACA
>JBBPOD010000481.1:0-18243 GCA_038091255.1 Tylopilus intermedius | reverse complement strand
AGCTGTGTGAGCGCCTGAGCTGGGTGTGCATGGGATGAGCAGCGATGACAAGGACATGCTGAGTGTTGAGCGGTGAGGTTGATGAGACGGTGAATGGCCGTCCTCGTCGTCGTCATCGTCGTCGTCGGTAAGTGTCACGTGCTCAACCCTTGCGCTGTCAAAGAGACTCAAAGTATTAGCACAGCCACACATTCCTCGTCCAAGTCGCTCGTTCATGCCCGTCAACATTCCTTTGCACCGTCGAAGTGGCTCAGCGTCGCTCTCTTCTCCTCTCTCCCTCAGGTAGGTCTTGTCCTTGATGCTCTTCTGTTTTTCTGACACTCTCTTCCAGTGATGTACAAGACATGGTCTACCTCGCCAACGTACGTCTATACTCTCTTCCTGTCCACTTCTTGCTCACCCGCCTCGTAGGTCACCGTTGGCGGCATCCGTAAGACCCCCCGTCGTCCCATTCGTGGTCACGCGACTTATTTCCAATTTCAGCCTTTCCCGTCCAGCTCGACACTGGCTCGTCTGGTATGTCACGCGCTCTAATGCAATCTTCCTTGTTCATCCCATTTTTAGATCTCGTGATAATCCCTTCACCGGGTTCGGTCCCAAATGCACAGTCCAGCGTCAGTCCAGTTCTTTGCTCTCGTGCCTACGCTCATGTCCTTCCAAAGTCGACCAACGTGAATCTCACTGTACGTATTATGTAACAGCATCGACCTTCATCAACCCTGATGTCTCGTAGTATGGCATTGGTTGGCTCTACGGTCAAGTAGCGTTTGCTTCAACAGATTTTGCAGGGTATCTCGCCCGTCCTGCCCTTTTAGACCATCCAGCTAATATCTCCGGCATAGCATCACCGTACCTAAGCAAGCATATCTCAACGTCTCGTCAGCGCAGAACCCGGCCATGATATACGGTGCAGCTGGCATTTTGGGTCTTGGTTTCGATTCCCTTTCCAACATCGATTTTGCGATCAACGGGACCGGATCTTCATCCGGACGGTCTCTTCTCTACAACCTTTTTCACGATAATCCGCAGGAACCCAATTTCATTGCATTCTCGTTAGAAAGCACTTCAGACGGTAACGGCGTTCATGGTTCCCTTTCCGTTGGTGAAACAGATCCATCATATGCCAACGTGACAAGTACAAACAAGATCCCGACGTGGCCTGTCGCCGCACCGTCACGCTGGACCGTTCTTTTGGACTCGTTTATTGTCGGAACACAGACACATGCCGTCTCGTCGACCGTACCTGGCGCGCCACCAAACAAGGCCGTTGTTTTACTCGACAGCGGCACTTCATACACGTAAGCCGCCTGTTAATTATCACCCTACGAAACATTGATGGACAATTATCTCAAGTTACGCGCCTGCCGATGTCTGTACAGCCATTTACGGTGGCATTCCGGGTGCAGAGTATGATTCCAGTCTTGGCCAATGGGCCGTCAATTGTAGCGCCGAGATCGACATGGCCATTCAAATTGAGTATGTCCTTTGGTTTTTCCTGAACTGTATATCCGCTGACAGGTCGTCAAGTGACCAGATCTTTCCCATCCATCCGCTCGATGTCTCACCCACCTCACTAGGTGACCCAAACACCTGTGTGGGCTCCTTTATTCCGCAGGCTGTCGCTGTGGGAGCTGGTCAATTGTTGGTTTTCATATCCGTACCACGTCCCGATGGATTTAACTCTTTGTCCAGCGACTGGCTGATCGGTGACAACGTCCTCCGCTCAATTTACACCCTTTACGATTTTGGTGATTTTGACTCCTCGGGAAACATGGGAAACCCATACGTCCAAATGCTTGCCCTCGTCGACCCCGTGCAAGCCTCTATCGAATTTCATAATGTTCGAGGCGGTACCCCAAACACGAATATCACCTACAATGTTTCAAACTCGGGCTCTGGGTCTGGATCTACAACGGTTACAGTGCCGACCGACGTTGCTATGGCGCTGGAGAATTTCTCTAAATTCCTCCCGGCGATCCTCGGTGTCGTGGCACTGAATGCCCTAGTGTTGATCGTGCTTATCGTCGTGGGTATCATCATGCTCTGCAGACGCCGCGGGAAGAACACCCGAGCTCGGAAGATCCCCGGGAGACTCAGTCCCATGCCAGCGGGGAATTCTGTGGGCACGCGAGATGTGGAGCTATCTGTGAACGTCCCACATACATACCAGCCAGTGTCAATGGCGATGACAGAGGATACCTTCTTCGTTCCCCCGACCCCCGGCTTTAAGGCCGAGTCCTCGAAATTTGGGGACCGTCCAAATTCGATCGCGTAGTTTGACTACCTCTCTTTCTCACCATCGGGACTTTTGGTTGCAGGTGACATAGGTTATCTCGGACGCTTGCTTTATTGTGTCACGCCATTCCTTCCGGCTTGCATTATCTAGTTTGAGAACATTATTTTGACGTGTGGTGGAAACAAGTACGACATGCGGAAGTAGACAATTAATGTCTGCGGGGTTTACTGCTCCTCGCGGCGAAGTCGAACGAGACCACGCTGTCCTCTTGAGCCAACGTGGCTGGCGTGCCTAACAGAGACTTGTCCGGTTTGAGCGTGTGTCCGATGGTGCGCATCACCTCCTGAGCACACGCTTTGAGCGAGACCAAGGACTCTCGGCGATATCCAGTCCTCGGGTCATCCAACAACTGGCTGATGACGTCCGCCAGAGCCCGAGCAAACGATGCCCGGTAATATGGTCCAGCGACCTTGTCTTGGAGGAGACCATCTATGCCCACATGCTCCGAGAGCCAAAATGCCTGCAAGGTTTTGGTGTTGTCCCTGGTATGCAGGGCAAGGCGCAAGACAAAGGACATCGTTTCCGCATTAGGTACGAGGCTCCTCCCCTCTGGCCGCTTCTGGACCCTAGGCGGTGCCTTACCCTCGGTGTCATGGAAAGAGGCTGCCTGAATGCCCGTCATGAGCTGAAATGACTTGATCGCGCCATCCCAATCGCCGGTGCGGAGGCAAGTCATGAGCACGAGGTGATAGGTCCGCATGTCAGGACGTAAGTCGGGGATGTCATATATAGCGTCGTTTTTCAGGCACCATTTGAGCGCGTCGATGGCTTGGGAAGACTCAAGAGGGGAGGCAAACATGGCGAGGGACGCGTGCGCGCGCAGAAGCTTGTGGATGTGTGACCTGGTCACAAGGGAACGACAACCAGGCCGGTCGACATGGAGATTGTCCATGACAAGATGCATGAAATGGACGCAGAGTCTGAACTTCTGCATGGCAAGGCAGAGCTGAAGAGCGGCATCGAGAGTCCAGTGATTGAGGTGAGGTGAAAGCTTGAAGGGTTCTGAGTGACCGGGTCGTGTAAGACTGAGATGGTGCGCGATGATGTCTAACGCGAGATTCTGGTCCGCCGGCCGACCGCGGGCGAGGGCCTGTATGGTTGCCGTGATGAGGCGGGAGTCGAGCTCAAAATCTGGGCGCTTCTGCATTGTCTTTTCGATCTGTAACCAAACGTGTTTCGCGTCTGAAGCAACAGTGTCGCGATCAGACGTGACACCTGCGCGTTCCTGGTAGTTGGAGATGGTGCGAAGCATGGCCGTGAAAACAAATCTATTTGGCGCATGAGGACCATCTTGGTCCATGGCAAAGTACACATCGAACATCCTTTGCATATCACCTGCAGCGCCAAGGATGGATATGTAAATGACGAGGGGAGACAGAGAGAGTTGGGCAAGGTTTTCGGGATCATGGTGTTTGATGGACCGTGTATAGTCGAGATAGTATTGATACAGGGCATGCGCGTTAGCGAGTTGTTTGGGATGGCTCGGCCAGTCGTCGATCTGGGAGAGACCCTTGAACATGGTTACGAATGTGGAGATGTCTGGAGAGAATCCGCGACGTCTCATCTGAACAGGGGATGAAATCGAGACCAGGGAGGAGGAGCGGGAGTGACTCACGTCGACGAAGAGCGTGTACGCGAGCTGGTACTTTTGGTGGGCCATGCAGAGGGAAAGCATGGTGTTCCATGCAGGGACGTTCTGTGCGTCTCTGGGGACGGAGCGAAGGCGCTGAACGGCGGCGTCGACATTCCCTTCTGCAGAGAGTTGCTTGAGTTGTAAGGCGAGGTCGTACGGACGTAGGAGTTTCTTAGGACGGGGTGTCGAAAAGTTGCGGACGAGTCGAAACAAGTTCGGAACGCGTCTGGCGAACATCAAAGGACCGTGGGTGCCGGTGAACAAACGTATTGCTACCAAGTATACTTCGCTACACTATGCCTTGTCTAGTCTAAGGTCAACCCGTCTGGCTGCCATTCCAATCAAAAACAGCGACATGAACGCAGCCCCAACTGCGATCGGCTTCTTCAGGTGTGCTGACAATGGTACCTTGTATGAAACCTACGCCTACTTGTCAGAACGGACACCCAAACACAGCTCCATGCGACGTACGTAGATCACGGCAGTGTGCTTGTCGGTCAAGTCCTTGTACATCAGCGAGACAGCCGAACGCCCCGTCGTATCTAAGTAGCTTATGTGTGTCGAGATCGTACTCGACAATGCAGGGAAAGGTGTCACGACGTCGATGTCACTGAAACTGATTATGAGTGTCTCATCAGTTTGCGCAAGGCCAGAATTCTTACGTTGCACCCTCGGGTAGAATAATCTTGACCTCGGCTTCGTCCACCACTGATCCAGGGATGTGTGTCATGACGGGAACACCAACAATGTGTCTCTGGTTGGCTGCATCCCAGCTCACAGAGTCTTCAAGCGGAGTGTCGAACCCAAGAGTAAATGAATAGTTCCATCCACCCAACACGGGATACCTGGGGCGCATTTCAAGGACGCTATGCTGAATGGCCTTGCTACCTTTGGGTACCGATGGAGTTCGGCGCAGATGGGACGTCGATACATTCCCATTCAAGTCAAAAAAGTACGCGTTAGTCACACCTGGAGGGAGGTGTAAAGTCAGGCCGCTAAGTATATGGGGGGCAACACGACCAAAATAGTTTTGACTTTGGTGCTCGAGACGTGAAAAGTGTCCTTTGAGGCTGATCGCGTTTCGCGACAGTCAACAATCAGCCAGGACAGGACTTGCATGTACTCACAGAGGACCAGCATTGTGAAGATCAATCTTGTCCTCGATGTTGAGGTTGGATCCCCAGTGGCTGATCTCAGCCAAACGCTGAAGCTTGGTGACCTCGAGAACGGGGTATCCAAAGTTATAATGTACAGAGACAGGTTGCTGGTACCTGGAGAGAAACTCTGCGCTCGTAGAGGAAGCAACGTTGTGGAATGGCCCGTAGGTGATGGTAGCTCCTGATTTGGTCACTGAACCTTCACGAACGAATTCATCTACCCCTTCAGGAGTAGAGTAAGAAGGAACATCTGGGGAGGAGGCCCTGTCCAAGTGTTTGGCTCAATAAGACAAGAAGCGGGACGAATCGGACAAACCTGACTTTAGTACGCTGAACGAGAGTGGTGTAAGGGCTGAGAACGAATAGGTCTGTGTTGTATTTGAAAAGTTGAGGATCTGCTTGCGCAGCGTATGCGGGGTAGGGATGCGTCGCGTGCGTCTGGACCGTCTCGAGAACAAGGTTGAGTGTTGCATTGACTGCAAGCTTCCTTGGCAATGTCACAGCGAATACATGGACATCACTGGAAACGGACTGGCGTCAGACATTCCAAAGTGTGCGTAGTATGCACACCACGCACCGTGTATCACGTTCGCCCAGGTCAGTCAATTCAAGTGGCCGCGCTTGGCCTTTTACCTTGGCTTCTATCCAACTCGTCTTTTCTCTCTCCTCCTTTCCCAAGGCGATGTGGTATACAGTTTGGCCAGGCTCAAGTGCCTTGACTGCGTACGTGGTACTGACGTGTACGAGAGAACCGCCGAGTTCGACAGAACGCACTATGGCAGTATTTTCGAAAGCTGAACCGGCTGAAGAAGAGGAAGGAAACAATGCGCTCGCGAGGAGCAGTGAGAGTGACAGCCAGCGTCTCAACATCGTTTGTGTTGCAGTTGTGTTCAGAGCGACGGTGACTATTTGCCACCCTGCCTGTGGCTGTGACGTTCACTGGGCTTAAGTATGGGATTTTTTTGGCGGGTGCTGAGCGTTGAGCGCTGTCACCGTCCACATCGTAACAATGCCCGATGATGTAGCAAGTCTATTAGAAGCGTTTCTACCATTGCCACGTCGCTGCAGGATTTCGGAGAGGAACATCCTCCCGAACAATACCAGCCGATACTATCCTTTTTAACCGCATCTTACGCTTCTCCCCTTGTACCTGCTCAAAAGTCTTACCTGGCCGCAATATCACGTTCAGCCGCGAATCTGGATGCACGCGTATACCGAATTTCCCCCGACCACGTGGCTCGAGACGCTTGAGCTGCTTCGGCCCTTTGGTCACCCATGCCTCGGCTACGCGGACGCGCGTGTTAGTGAATCGAAGAACTTGCTAACATGACCGGAGAAGATGCACTCACAGACGATCAATTTCGAAGGGTCCATCTTCTTGTACACGGTAGCATGAAGCTTCGCAGTAGCCAGCATGCTCTTGATACGAGTGCTAGCACGCTTCTCACTAAATTGCATCTGCATTATGGCATGGTCGATGGGTTTGCCTGATAGTTGCCTCCCAAGCATGTTCAACTTCCTATGAGAAATCTTGAAGTTGGCTGTGGAGTATTTGTGCTGAGATGCGCAGAGGGAACATTTTCAACCGATGTCTTTTCCATTCGTCAAGCGGGACGTACCTCGTGCGCAGGTTGCTTGGGTCGTTTCAACGCTGGTCTTGGCTGTTTAGTTTTGGATGAAAGCCCCTTCGCCTTTGCATCGCTTGTGGGCACTTCTTGAAATACTTCGTCTTGAGCCGGAGTCACATCCTGGTGCTTTACTACACGTTCAGACGCCTTCTTTGGCGCTGGAGCAAACTTTTCTTGGATCCATTGCACAGGGTTCCAGTAGCTGGTGTTGGCAGGAGCAATCAGCACAAGAGGGAGCGCGTCGGAAGGCATGACCTACGTTCGACGGCTCTGCCAGTGCACTCCGGGTCGTGCTAAATGACTTGCTGTGACTCGAATGAGCCTAGACGGTTTGTACTGTGTCTTTCCGTACCCACCGTGTTTGACGAGCGAGTGCATCCTCGCCCAGTTGGAAGAGACCGAGAAACAATGTCACGCTGCTGCAGAGTCACGCGGGCTGTCACACACTCTTTGCCCTTCGACGACGATGCTTACCCTCGGGGCTATTCTATACGTCTCCCTTCTCTTGATTAATGCAGTGGCAGTCCTGAGCGAAGACCGTTTCCTTGCACGCAGTATGTTCTATTTTCTCTGTACCCTTCCACCCACTCAACCTCCCTCCTGTAGTCGGCTGGGCCACGGTGCAACCCCAGAACTCCAACACTGCTTTCCAACAGTCCTATGACCAGTCTAGTTACGGTTATGCACAACAGGACATCGGTGTCAAAGTCCGCATAATAAACCTCATCGGCGCCGTGCGGACACTCATGCGCAGTGAGCATGTTCGATCATGCAAAATATACCAAGCACTCACACCCACAAGTCCCTTTGATAGGATTAAACCTCGTAGTCATCGTGTACGAACTGATTCTTGGTGGCTAATCATGAACATGGCAGTCCGGCATGCCCCCACATCGTGGACATTTCAATTCTGCGCCTGCCACGCTGAGATCAAAAGCGCATGTTTCGACTCAACATTGTGTGCCTGCACCCCCTAATCGACACTGTTCAGACGGTTGTATTCCTCATTGATTTGCCTGATGAAGTCTGCAGGCGTGTGTCCACCCTACGTCTGACATGAAAATTATCTCCGTTGGCAGCTCCATACTCACGCACCTCGCATTCGTACCAAGTGCTGTCACGAATACAGACCTTTCTGCCATTTATTATGATCGTGCAGCTTTTCCTGCGCTAGAAGCCTCAGTTGCTATTAATAGAGTCCATGCGACACTGCTTACTTGATGCCCAGCTCAATGCTCTTCTGGACGCTTTCCTGTAGCAGCCTGACACCTTCTTCCCCCTGTCCATCTTTGCCGGCGCAGGCGTTCGCTTGATCCGTCCCCCAATTGAACCCGGCAGTCGCAGCACAGCTCTGTGCTGTATCGGGCAGCCCGATTTGATCACGGCCTTGGAAGTTCTGGCATTGAAGGAAGGCCCACCACTCGGAAGTGGAGTGATATTTGGCGACGCATAACTCGTACACATTTCCGGCACATTCCACCTGCCCGTGTTTGCACGTCACCCCAAAAGTGGGGTCAGATGAGTTTGGCCTTGGTCACATTAATGTGGGGATCCCAATGAACCATAGGGTAGGGCATACTTTGCTATGAAAGAGAGGGAGATGTCCACTTTGTCGCCGACTCTCTGAAGCACACGGTCCCAAACCGCCTCGCACAGCATGGCATCTGGGCACCGGGACATTACGCCCAGGACCACTGGGACCTTGACACCCTCGGTGATGACAGTTTGTGAATTATCCTGTACTATTAGCGGAGGCACGGCCGCCTGTGCTGATACACACAAGCTGAGGAGCGCGAGAGCGGTAAGCATCGTCGTGGTATTGTTTCAAGCCAGGCTCGGAGTCCAACTTCCCTCGATCGGGTAACATGGCGTCATGATGACGTAAGCAGTATATATTTGCGCGATCGCACTCAAGTCTTGCAAAAGGTTGCTGCAGGTCATCGAGAATCCACTTAGCGAATAATACATGTTGCGATTCAGATACACGCATGCAGATGATGGGCGGCGCTGGCCCGGAATGAAAAAAACGAGGTGAGAGGCACTACAGTGCTTCTTGTGACTGAGCATCATCAAACCACTTTCTAGCTTCAGCATCGTTCAGCGGTGGTGTGAAATATCGGCATCGAGATTGAAAGGCTGTGAGATGTATATCAGCGAGAAAAGTGTAGGGTCAGGGGTGCAGCTGACCCTCGAGGGACCGCCTTCGTATTATCTTTTCAACCGATAATTCATTGCGCACCTGGTTTCTCTGAACGCCAGCCCATCAGCGGCAGTTATTGACGGTAATGAAAATGGCTTGCTTCTGACCTTCACCTCGTCGGCAAACAACTCAGCTTGTGTCTTCATCTTAGTCTTGGCATCACCTTCGAGCCCATCGAGTACCTGGTGCTTCTCGCTCACAGACTGGTCCACAACGTTCACGCAATAGTCCACAATTTCCGTTCTCCGTTTCCAGTTCTCTGTTGCGATCACAAGTCGACTCAACCACCCCTGGCAAAGGAGAAACAAACGCGAGAGGCTCACCTACGAGTTCTTTCCATATGTGAGCGCAGGCCCGATCCTGTATGCTACCTTTTCCGTCGAGTCCTTCGCGGTCTCGATCCCGGAACTGTGCGTTTGAGCGGTTCAACCTCATCGTGACGGAGTCATCGAGTCTGCGGTATTCCCTGAGAAGGTCTCCGGGGGGTGAGCCACGTCCGACACGACAGGGTCAGGAAATCAAGGTACTCACCTTTGAAGAGGCTGAGGTTGTGACATGTCGCTGGTGAAACATGCACGAGTTGCGGTGTCAGTGACGGTGCTTGGATGGCCAGGCTCCCGAGTAGCGGGGAAGATTTGGAAGGCATTTTTTCGACTTTGCCGGCATGCCGAGCTGCCAATCCAAGACGTGGCTATGCATTTTTCCATAAAAGGAAGGTGCGGTGGTTCATCTCTTCCGGAGAAGGGCCATCCACGACGTCTCGGATGTGTCCAGCATCGTGACAGACAAATCTGACACGAGCACAGGAATCGTGCCGCATCAGAATAATAACAAAAGAACAACAATGCATTCTCTTGGTCTTGACAGCTCATTTCGCCAGCGGTTGTGGTAGCGCGACTGATATGTCCTAGTATATGTAGATCTGACATCGGCTGTCGCCTGGAACTAGGGCTAGCAATGATATAGCTCATTGTTGACACCATTTCCCGCCGCTAACACCGTTTTATCCCATACAAATCACCGTCTCTCCATGACATTTGATCGCCATGTGCGAGTCGGTTTCCGGGAGACCCCGAGATGCGGAGAGATACGCTGCTCCATCTGTTTCATCATCGATGCGGCGACGGTCATCGCAACCGGTCCGTGAAATAGTGCCAACATGGACATTGCCAGCCAGCAGGTCCGTTCCGACTGGCGGCACGTATCAGCATCATATCTCTCACGATAGGCCCAGTGATCTCCGCCTTGCTAATGCCAGATGCGCGCTCACTCATACCATGACAGGGGAGCCGACTTCATTAGTCAGAAAAGCTACAAAGCGTAATATATTCAAAGGTCTAGGAATAATGTGAGGAGTATGTTCGGGGGGTATGCTCCCTACATAATTAAGCATTATGCGCTGAAAGTGCAACGACGTCGACGGAGATTTAAAAATACATATCGGTCTGTCACAATACATATGAAATACCACGCAGGCAAAGAAACCAAGATTGGACCATGGTCGAAGGATCTACTCATCTGAGCCGCTTACGAATGTGAACGGACGTACGGGGTCGGTAGCGGTACTCTCTTGGGGAGATGGGCCGGCCTTGTGTTTCTTTTTAGACTGTCTTGGAACGTATCCATGTTCCTCTACCATGTGACGGTGCCTGCGAGCCGGATCTTTGAATGCCATTCCGCATCCATAGCGACAAACGTGAGGAGTGGAGCCAGTGCTACCAACGGAGCTGTGTAAGATAGCTCAGTCCCCTGATAAACCAATACGCACTGGCCATGCATGTGGGTATCCAGAGACGTCTTTTGTGGGAACCCTTTCTTGCATACTTCACAGACAAAAGGCCTGAAGAGGATGAGAAGATATTAGTTGGAGATAAGCCGTACATACTTGTACCGTAAGTGTGTGGTCTCGACGTGACGCTTGACAAGTTGCTTTTTGGACGTGTACTCGCATGTGGACTTCTTGCGATCCTCCGGCGTCGGCCAGGTACATTGCCATTTCCTCGTGGTGCCATCAGGAGACAGTGTTGGTTTTGCATACCGTTCCCATGCATCCGCATCGTTGCCGCGGGGCGATTGACGCCGAGCGATGGGTCGGGTTACCGTCTCGCCCGGCCCTTCGCTCGCCTCGCTAATCTGGGGGCTGGGCTCACGTGATGTTCTTGGCTGGTCATCTTCAGAAGATGTGACCGAGTAATTATTCGTGGACACAGCGCGCCCCAATGCGTTGGTGGAAGGGCGATTAGACTGAAGCGGATGATGCCTATTTTGGTGCTGGGGAATTTGTATCGACTGTGGGTAGCGGTCTTTGTCCGACAACTGTGCCCGACTTGGGACAGCTTAGCAGGTCAACACGACGGAATGTTCGACATACCTCATTGACTCCATTAAATTTCGCGAAGAAGGGCTTCGAACTGATGACCCGCTGTAGCAAAGACGTACAATAAGATTACATAGTCATGGAGAGACAGAGGCCACACACCGTCCCTCGGGTGATGTACTCCGCCGTTTCTTGGGCAGCATATTGGTGGTGGATCGGTCATAAGGCGTTAATGCCGGAGAACTGTGAAAATTGATGAACAATCTCAGCGGCTTACAGCAGCAGCAAAGAACGCACGACATGATGGGCGAGTCATGTATACTCAGTGCAGAGCTGGTTGACGCCGACCGCATGGGGTCTCTGTTGTCATAGTTGACGTAAATGATGGGGGGGTGGCTCATTTGTGATGCAGCCTGAAAACCCGGCCACATGTAGGTCGCAGTAGGGGAATTAAAGACCGAAAGCGAAACAGGTCGTTGTGAACTCTCATTATTAGCCCGTGGCTCTGTCAGGGACATCGAGGCGATGCGGCTTCTTGTAGCGATGCCCGGGTGAGTTGGGGTCGATCACATGTGAGGAGAATATACCTAGAAATAGGTCCGTCTCTGGGGTTTACGGGTTCTGACGCGTTCCAAGACCGTAGAGGGGGTAATCGACGGTCGTGATCGAAATTGAATCCCTCACGAGAGAAAGGTGGCAAGACATGTTGTGGCCTGCTGTTCGCAGCGAATATATTGCAACGTATCCCGATCAATGATTCACCATGCAAAAGAGCAGAAAAAAGAATGACGAACCTCGATGACGCCCTCAGAGCGTATTCCGGAGCCTGTGGCTTTTCCACCCGTTGGGGAGATCGAGGTCTGTCAAACGCAGTTGAATGACTCGAACGCATCCTGGTGTACTCTGGAGATGGTGACTTCAAACGAAGTTCTTGTTGTTCGGCCGCGCGATCGGTCGAGTTTTCTTCATGCATCGGGGATTCAGACGCCCTATAAGGACAATGGATTAAAAGCCCCCCAGTGGCGAGGACGTGTGGCGTCAGCATAAGCGCATCACAGGCGATAAGCGAAATAGCGAGAGCGAGGGCGACGGAGTTGGATTTTTTGAAACGCAGGGGCGGGATATACGTCGCAAGCATTTCTGCAATCGCCACGCAGAGAGTGAGGGAGAGAGTGGTATGACTTGCCATAGGTGCTTTTTGGCCTTGTCAAAGCGTTCCTCGGTTCCGAGGGCTGGTAGGGACGGCGGTGAGGCCATAGGAGATGGCAGGGAGTACAGGGAAGGTGAAACGACGTTCGGGGGTCGTTCGAACGAGAGGAATTTAAAGGAACCAAAGGACGTATCTTCCGGTGGAGATTGTGCACATAGATATACTACGCGATCAGCACTAAATCAAGTTTTCCCAGTGAACGAAACATGTATCTGGTCGGAGATCTGAAATTGTTTGCATCGGGTGTCTGGTCTCGATGCTCGCGGGATATTGGACAAACCAAGCCCTTGACCTGAAATGTGCACAGTCCGAATGTGGGAAAGTGGATGGGACAGAATGGTGTCAGACGAACACGATAGGTAGGTGGGTCCGAGGGCCATATCGATTAAACGACAGCCGAAATGTCTTACGTACGCAGACCACTGACCACAAGGGACCTTGTCAGAGCAACGTGAGGGACGGCTGACGCATTGAAGTAACGGACCTAATTAGCGCACTTTGCATTTTGGTTGACTTTGTCAACTCCGCAAGGGCACGGATCTGCGGCGGGGTCTCAGGCCGCATGAGTTGGCTGATTCACAGATACGTTGACAGGTGTATGTCCATTATCTCGAAGCAAGATCTACAACAAATTGGCGAGGTATACAATTCCAGCACTTGATATCTGACGGGCCTGCACGAAAAAGTAAAGTTGCCGGTTTTAAGACAAGCACTGCAATTGAAAAATGGAAGCTGTGTCGGAGAAATGGCCATTTAGAGTACTTACCTAAAAGAATAAGCATGGACAAGGCGATTCACGGTTGTTCATTGTCAGCGGCCGACTCGAGCGAGAGGAGCTGTGTGGAGCGCATGTTGGTGGACTCTGCTTCGCATTGATGCGAATTCATTTCCGTTTCACAAGAGAACAAGGAGGGGATTTGTGGAAGAGATGACACTTCCCTGATCCGTCCAGATCGCCGTAGGGGTTTCATAGGCCTGTCCACCTCCATGACATCGCCACTCAATTCCGCCGCCAAGTGTCCTCGATCTTGAGATTGGAGAGGAACGAGGGGTGGCGCGATCGACTGTTCGTCATCATCACGAGACTCGAGGTGCGAGCATTTACGCTTAGAGGGGGAAGGAAGGGGAGAATAAGTGCCAGACGATGAAGTGAATACTTGGCGATTGTTTTCACGCGCGGAGAGTGCCAGTGTGTAACCAGCAGCGCCGGTTAGAGAGACGTGTGCCTGTTTCAAGGGTGATGAAGGCGGTGAAGTTAGATATCCTTCAGTGACGGCTAAAGACACGTTGAAAAGGTGTCAAAGTGAGCCGCATTGGAGGCGGGGAATACGTGGAGACACGAAACAGACTCTTTCTAACGCGCATCGAGGCGGCGCGAATGCTAGCAGCCAAGTCTGGATCGGCAGTACTACGGGGAAGTTTAATGAATTGAAGAAATGAAGGCAGTTGCACCTAGCTTACGCGTTGCTCGTCTGAAACTCTGAAGCGAGTCTCGTCGCACGCTCGTCGTCGGTCAGGATACGTTTCATGGACGAGGGCAGCATTGATGGTCGATAATCACGTGAGACGAAACATATATAATTTATATATATTTTTGACAAAGACTCGCCAACAACCGGCATCCTCGGCAACGGCAACTCCATGTCCAAAAAAGGGAATTAGCGAGGGAAGGTGCGTCCTCGTCGTCTCCACCGTCTTCGCACGAGCCCGCTCCCTCCGAGCGCATTGAGCTCGACAGCTCCTCCCCGCCATGTTCCCCTTCCTCCTCCTCCTCCTCCCCCCCGCCGCACGCGCACAGTCCATATCCACCTCCATGCCCGTACCACCACTCCAGTGGCTCAACGTCACAGGCCTCATCCAGGGCACATCCGCCCCACCACTCAAATACCCCTCCATCGGCTACGACGACTCCTCACGCACACTGCTCCTCTTTGGCGGCAAATCCTCCAGCGGCATACCCACGTCGCAAACATTTCTGTCCGTACATCTCCCTTGTCTTGCCTTCCCACCGACTCATCTCCCTCCAGCATCAACTTCAACAACAACTCATGGTCCCTTCCTGCCCCTCAGCCAGATCTGCCCACCGCTTCTCCCCCAGCCAGGTACATGGCCCTCGGTGGCGATGACTTTTCCTCCAGCTAGTACGTTTCTCTCCCTCTTCCCTCTCCTCTCCTCTCATCCCACCTTGCAGCCGTCATGCCCATCTTCTCCTCGGCGGTCAGGGCAGCAACGCCCAGCCACTCGACGATGTCTGGGTTCGTCCCCACCTCCTCCTTCTCCCTTCTTTCCTCATCCCCACCAGGAATATGACTACGTCAATCAATTTTGGTCCGAGGTGACCGTCTCTCCCGGTTCACCTCCCCCACGATGGAGTGCATCAGGCGGCCGAGATTACCGTACTCCTGCCGACATCACCTCCACAAACACCACCTTCTACATGTCCGGTGGTACGGATGGCCACTCTGTCTTTCCCCTTGACGAGGTCTGGCAGTTCAAAATCACTGGCGCGCTCGCTTCAAATATCGCGCAAAACAACACCTTTGGTAGTTGGTCCAGTCAAACCATCGGCAACACGCCCGGTGCCAGCGTTGACCGAGCTTCCACCGTTCTGGGAACCACCATTGTCTCTGTCAGCGGATGCAATACCACCGTTGATTCCAGCAACGCGTGTGCTGAATCTAATTCCTACGTCGTCAACGTGGATTCTCCTTCTGAGGTAACCCAGCCTCCCTGTCCCGTCCCCCGATTCGGCGGCACATTGGTCGCCAATCCTTCCGCAGCTTCCTCCTCTTTTTCCTCGCAGGTTTTCCTCCTTCTCGGCACCTTTAATTCCTCTTACTGGGACGATCAAGGCGGACTTCGACGTGGGGAAGTTGCAGTTTTGGATACCCAAACCGGGGCCTGGAGCAGAATTCTTCCCGCAGGTGATCCAGGAACATCCGGCACACCGACTTACCCTACTCCCCGCGAAGGCGCAGTCGCCTATTCGTTCAGTGAAGCACTTGTCGGGAGCAATCGGACTGGGGCTGCAGATACCATCGTATTTGGTGGTCAAGACGAGAGTGGCAAATACCTTGAAGAAGTCTGGATTCTCAGGGCTTACAGCGGAGTCATTACTTCCTCTAATTCTTCTTGGGGTGGACCAAGTGGGAAGCTGGGAGCTGGCATCAATGCCAACGGCGCAGGGGTCACTATTCAATACTTGAACCAGTGCGCATCCCAACTTAAGCCGGCTCCGACAACGACCACTTCTGCAGGCACTTCCACAGGCACTTCCACGGGAATTTCCGATGCGAAATCGTTTAACTCGTACGATATTTCCTTTGCACATAAGCTTGCTGCCCCGCTTTCTGTCGCTCTCCTCCTTCCGGCCATCCTTGTCACGCGATTAGTTCTTCCACCAGCAAAAGTCACGCGTCCAGCTGGCCGCAAAGGTCCCCTTGCCTATCTAGCGTCAGCGCTTGCTATCTTGGCATACGGTTTAGGGATCACAGGCTTTGTGACATCCTTCTCATCCCTCCGACCCACCATGGGCCTAACAAAACGTAGTGCTTCGAGTCCCATTCTTCAAACGGGACACGGTATAGCGGGACTAATACTGACCGTTGCATTATATGTCATCGTACCTTGCCTTTATCTTCTTTCATTCTTTCGATCAACACGGCCTCGCCCACAAAAGGAAGTCGTCGATCGTTCCGAGGCCGCTGCTTCCCGTGCCAATTCAGTCGACACCGCCGAAAAGTTGGCATCGAGTTCTGCTCCACAACAGACACAATACCCACCTTCACCTCCTGCCTCACCCCGAGTGCGCCTACATTCATGGGGTGGCTCTAGTTTTTGGCTTGGTTACCGGAGCCGGGAAGGAAGAGTTTCAACTGACAGCGAATCAATGCATTCTGCAGGACTTCAGCGAACCTTCGAGGTGGTTAACCGTCCTGCACGCATCCGCAGGGCTAGCATTAATGGTCTCGCATATCCAAATATCGAGATTTACCAGCGTGTGCCGGTCGTGCCTCGTAGCTTGGGCGATGTCGATTGGCTTGATCGGCGGCGCAGTCTAAATGCAGTGGTATGCATGATCTTTCATGTCACTTCGTGACGATACTGACTTCATACCGTTTCTCTTCTTGCTGTCTTCCTTTCATTGGGATGTCCGTATCATTGATAACCATCAAATTAACAGAACGAACTTGATTACGTCGTCAATCACGGCAGGATGCAGGGGCTTCCAAGTGGCTCGACTCCTAATACGGCAGACATGCTTAGTACTCGCGCATTGGTGCCGGCGCCTGCGTTTCCCCGTGTCACGTATGAGGTCCCACCCCCCTTTGAGCTCTCGATCCGCATCTTCTTTCATATGCTTGTTCTGGCACTTTGCATTATGTCTCTCGTTGCTCTCTGGTATCGTGCCCCCACGTTTCTGTTCGCTGTGTTCCTTCTCTGGACCATCATCTTTTACATATCGCTCTTTGTGCTCGCCTGGCATGGACGTCCTGGCAAATCATTTTTGACCACTTTGGCTGCAAGCCTTCGTGGTCCACCCCCTCAGCCCGCCCCCTCCCCTGGTACACCGACCTCCCGCCCACTCTCCATGACAGGCACGGATCAATTTCCCTTCCCCACAGACACGCGTGGACCATATCTGCACCAACCTCTCTATCGTGCGACAGGTCACGATGATGTCTCTACAAGCCAAGGTCCTCGTTCTGTCGAGACAGATGATGATGACGACGATGTCGACGAAGACACCAGACAGCGACGGATGGAGGAGGAAATGGGTAGACGTGAGGTCTCGATTGTCACGGTCCCGAAACGCAGGTTGTGGATTACGAACCCTTCATGATCCCGTCTTTCCTCCTGTTCCTTTGTTCCTACATGCTCCATACTGACCGTAATCATGACGAGACCGAGATTGACAGTTTAACGTTCTTTGCCTTGTTTGATTAATGTTTTGCTGCCGAGTCGTCGTTTACCCATTCATCCGCTGCACACCCCGAGCCACATCCACTCCTTTCGGCTCTCATCTGCGCGCCGTATCATAACCCTTACATCAACTTAATGACCACCTTCATTCATGGATTCACATCGCATCGTTTCACGGTATATTTCGAGTAGATCTACCCGGACATCTTACGTCGAGGTGTACCGATGTATTTCTGTATGCAGAGGACATTCAAGGAGTGACTTATTACTAAGAAAAATGTTTTCCTCGTTGATGGGATCAATCCGTCGAGTGTCGTGCCAGGAGAAGGCGTGAGCACTAGAATCGATGGTAAAGGAAAGGGAATAACAAGAACGACAGGCAAGCAAGGAGGGTCCAGTTCTCTAAAGTTCCAGGGTGATTAAAATAAGATAGTGAATCTATTGTTCGCCTTCGACAGCAACGTCGTGGCGCCATCTATCCACACGCCCATACTTGGCAGGGTCATGCGCTGGTGGAGGCGATGGAGGCATAGGCATGCCCATGAAAGGAGGGGCGCCAATGCCCATGCCCATCGGTTGACCGAAAAATCCGGAGCCCATCATCGCAGGGTTGCCAAAGTAGAAGCTATTATGCATCTGCGCTTGCATCACCATTTGTTGTTGTTGTTGCTGCTGCTGCTGCTGCTGCTGTAGTTGAGCAAGCATCTGGTATTGTGTCTTACGCTGTTGTTCGGGGTGGAATGCGAGTGGCCGGTCATCTTCGTCCGCGCCATCTGCACGATTCAGATTGAGCGGTAGAGAGGCGTGCGAAGCCATGGCAGGGAGGCGGGAGGCACGGAGGCCGAGAGGCTGTTCATCGTCATCGTCGTCATTCGTAGA
>JBBPOD010000480.1:0-18262 GCA_038091255.1 Tylopilus intermedius | reverse complement strand
ATTGGTAAGGATTAGGATTAGTGACTGGCAAGGATTAGGATTAGTGACATTACTATGACAACTATGACAACTATGACAACTATGAAACTACTATGAATATACTTTGACAGTCTATGAACACTATGAACACTATGATACTATGAGTACTATGAGTGAACTATGGGTTTGCTATGGAATACTATGACCACTATGACCACTATGGCAAAATCTGGGTTTTGCTGATGTAGGGATCGTTGTCACCCCCATCGCCATCTTTTTCGTTTGCGCAGTCACGATCGTCAACGCGAGGAGTCTCTTCCTTTCTTTGATATTCCCGAGTTGACACTGAGAACATGCTGTTCGACGGCGACCCGGGTGTCCAACTACATGGCTATGGGCGCGAGCCTTCTCCGCTGCACTAGTTCATGTCCTTGTGACGTCGCAGAGTCTGGCGTCAGCTTAGAGCCAGGTCTCTCGTTTTCGCGCGACGTTGTACTATGGTTGCGCAACCTTGCTGAACCGGAGGTGTTAGCGTATCCCCACTCCGCGCCACACAGTGCGAACCGAACTGCCCGAATACGCAAGGTTACCATCCCTGCCTGACCATGGGATTTCGAAGTGGGAAGCGTGTGAGAAGACCGAAGCTCGAAGAGAGCGAATCGAGAGTATATCTGAGTCTCCATCGCCAGCGCTGTGGATCAATCAGGGGTGGAGAGTATGAGACAGATGAGGATTACGAGGTATGTGACGCGGTGCAGGGGAGACAAGATCCAGGAACTTCGATCTCTGCGGTAGATCATGCACAGAAAAGGTCAATAAGCAAGCAAAATAAATGATGGAATATGCGCACCTTGCGAGATCTCCCATCCCCGAAAGCATCAAAGCCACCTTCCAGGCGTATCCCCATCCATCGTTTCCTAATTCGACGCGGAATTCTTCTACTTGCGTGCATATCCGAGACATTTGGGAGAGCATGGTTGAATCCGTCTCCATGGCATGATGGCGAAGTAGTATGTGGGAGATAAGGAACTGATCAAATAGTCGTCGCGACATAGCGATCGACAAACGTACCTAGTAGATAGTCGCAGCATAACGTTTGCTTGCTCCTCTCTTGAGCGCTTCCCATACCAGCCCGCCCTCTCTCCGTCTTCAACCCGACGCCGTCGCCTTCCAACATTTCTACCCACTCTCTTTGATCAAAGCATAGTTCGCTTCCTTTACAAGACACCCGTCGATCGTTTTTTTTGCACCGTCGAAACCATCCCTGGCGGCACGTCTGCCCACGCAGCAATGGCGGCATCCGACTTCTTTATCGCATGCAGGGCGGCAAACAACAAGGGGCTTTCGTCATGCCAAGTGGACAGAGTGAGCGCAGCTCGGGCATCGACCCGCTCCATGCGTCGTACGGTCGCGAGAGGGTGAACCGGACTGATTTGTAGTCGAGGGTGGCAAACGCCAAGCATGGCAGGATAAAATTTCTCTACCTAGGACACGCTACGTTCAACTGCTTGTCCAAGGAGGTGTACTCTGCGCTGTAGTCTCGCACGAAGCGCGAAGCACGAAGCACGAAGATCCTCGTAACGGAACTCCCGTCAGTAATGCACACCACTTCAGTATTAAATCGCTTACTTGCAGAGGTTTGTTAAATAGGTCTGCGTGCGTGCGAGACCTGTATCGGATACCAGGTATTCAGTGAGAGTGAGTGATATAAAGTATCAAACTACTCACTTCGCCGTGGGTGTGAGGGGTAAACTCGATGGGCTGCCACTCCGATTTCTCCCGGTAAGGGACGAGGAAGAGCGTGAATCTGTGCTTGTGAGATTCCTTGAATGACTCGGACCTTATGATATTTCATTAGTAGAGTGATGGAACCAAAGATCACTGACCAGCGATTATCTCAACTTACCTGACGAGAGATTTGAAAAGATAAATCACGTTCGTGGTGGCCAATGTCAAAGGGGTTCGAGCCGGAACATTTTGTCGACACCTTGGTCCTACCGACTGTTGAGCACGGACATGATATGTACTCAGGATCAGAAACACCTTCAAGAGTGCGACTTCTGTGACCGACCCCAAGGGACTGACAAGATTTGAGTCGAGCACAAGTACCCTTCGTCATTCACCTAGACTATGTTTGAGTCTGTCAGTATAAGCCAGCTTAAGAGGCGGGACTGAACTTGCGGAATTCAGAGCATTCTCCAACGCCTTTTTTCTGCGTCTTGAAGTACCGAAGGCTTATTCGTTGTCGTGCTCGACGCCAGATGTGGACTGGATATCCGTAGCTCCTACTCGTCGGGTGGTGTAGGGAGGAGAAGAGAAGGAAGTGGTGGCATGTGGCTCATTGTCTGAGTCGTTATTGGCTAGTGCCAGTTGCGTGGGACGCATCGCGCGCCGCATCCTCCAAGTCGGTGGCTACGCTGTCGCTGCTGCGGTGACGAAATAAAGTGTATTCGAACTTTAGCCTACTAGTATGTAAACAACAATCTAATCAAGATGAGCGAGGAAATTGCGCTCCCCCTTGGCCTGCACCCCACCCAGGTCAGCACCAATCGCTGGGTTCTTCGCACTGCATAATCTGTAGTTGAGAAAACTTACGCGTACCCCAATATGAAGTTACTCACCAGCCTTGGACAGATATGTCCTCCAGCAACGACTTGAGATCCTGCAGGCGGTGAGGAATTTGCTCGATGTTGTTGATCATACTCCGAAACTGCTCGTTAACCTTCGAGTAATCTCCCTGACAAAACTTCTGACTATTGAACGAGCCGCTGGCATACTTGTCCACAGCAGCAGTGAGCTGCAAATCTTTTCAATAATAGCCTCAAGGTTAGGAGGAATCGCATACCGCCGTGGCAGCAAAGGCCAATGCCCCGGCAGGTAGCCGTTTGTTGAACCTGTCCGGGTGTGAGATTGCAAGCGCCGACTTGCCGGCAAAGTAGCCCATAATGCATAATTCCTTCAATGCAGGACTCGAAAAGTTGTTGAAATTTCCCTGTAATAACAAACCATTAGAAGTCTGCTGTTGCGGGTATATGAAATTTACATTTGCGTCGGCATTACCATGAATATGCTTTGTGCCCTTCATAAGGTCATTGTACAGTCTCAGTATGTGGTCCACTGGTTCCTGGGCAGCATTGCCAGTACGAGGCACCCATTCCCAGTGTTTGGCAGCAACTTGTCGAGCAATTTTCTTGAAGTCTGACCGATATGTGCCAAGATCTTCGAAAAGCTGAATAAAGCATGAGAATGAAGAAACATCTGAGAGTGTATACCAATTAAACCTACGAGACTACACATGTCATGCTGGTGGGTCTTCAGAGTCGCTTTGTTGGGCTTAACACCATCCTGCTCGACCTCAAGCACGGCCTGGGTGATGAACTCTATGGCGGTTTTGCTGACGAACACCTGTCGATCGGGGAACGGATTGTAGACGAGGGCCTCCAGACGAGAAACCGCCTTGGCCCAAGTAAATAGCGACTTCCAAACTGGGTTGTAAAATTTCAGCGTCGTCGGGTTGTCACCGATACCACCGTAAGAGTTGGGTGAGAGTCGTGAGATAGATCGGGCCTTATCTTGAATAGTAACTGAGGACCTCGCTTCGCGGTCGGTCGCCGTAACGGTCAGAGCTTCGTCTCTGAGCGATGCGAGATGTGCAGGGTCAGGAGCACGCGGTGCACCATTACGCGCTTGATGGGTGAGGAGGACATCGTGGGCCTCATCGTCCGAGCTACCGTGAGTATCAGAGACATGCCGAGGGCGGATAGCAATGGTGTTTCTGCCACGGCCACGGGATGCGACCGTAGAAGATTTTTTTGCTACTTTGCGCTGTACGATGGTTGGAGGGCTGGCCGGGCGTTTGGACTTCGACACAGATTGTCGCTGCGGGGCTTGATCGGACGCTGGTAAAGACTTTAAAATCTGATGAAGATGGGTTATATACAGTTCGTTACCTTTCGCTCTGTGTTGATTGAAAGCACCGCTGACAGCCTGAGACTGTCCATCTTGACCACTCTTGCCACAGTGTTCAACTCGAGTTTGAATATCGCTCGATTGACCTGCGAGAGCAATGGAATTTAAGGACGACAAGGGTATCAGGGACTTACGAGGAGGAACAGCTTCAGCCCTACCGGATGCGGCACTCGAGCTTCCGGTCTCAATATGCGGCGATTTGCGGGACCGTTCATCCCTACTGTCCCGTTTACCTGCGAGAATCATTCACCTGCGGGAGTTGTGGAAATATGGATTCTTACCGAACGAGGATGTAACCTTGGGAAGTAGCGGGCTGTCGGGTTCACCATTGTCATGCATGCTACTGCATGCAGTCTTGCCACGGGGGAAATCTTCTAAAGACTCAAGATATTGACAGAAGGGTTGGATGAAACATAACGCACCATGGTTGACGAAGGACTCGGACATCTCTTCATCATCAACGGCAGGCTCGTCCTCAGAATACACTGCTGGAATGTATGGTCATTGAAGATTTAGAATGAAGGATGGCACTTGCCTCGCTTGTGAATACGACTCTTCGGGCGGCGAGGAATATCTTCGTCTTCTCTAATGATTCAAACTGCTAACGGAATCGGAGAAATGTACATACCATCATCGACGGGCGACATCGCCTCTTCAGGACCAGGTTCGTCCTCCTCGTAATCCACTGCTGGAAGGTTATTGAAGGGTCCCGATGTTGGTCATTCCACGTACCTCGGTGACCAGCAGATTTCCTCCTGCTTGTGACGCCCGGTTCGTCGTCAGAACCTAGATTAGCGAAGTCTTCTGAGATACATTCCATTGCACTGTCCTCGTAACCGTTAGCTTGCAGCATATCGGCGGCGGGATATTACCTGTCTGGCCTGGTCTGAGAAAAGTCTCGACTGTCGTGCAAAGCAGACGAGGTATCGTAACCAATGGTCTGCTTCTTCGGAAGAACCGGCGAAGGTGGCATTTTGGCAACATAGGGAATCTAAGATCGTCTGATCAGTTTTGAATCAAATTACCACGGAACCGTTACTTACCTCGAACCCTTTTGCTTTCTTTCGCGACAGCTTCGGAGGGGCCTGTGAATTATCCTGCTGTTTGTTAAGGGTATCCTTGATGCGACGTATTTCGGCATTCTGTGGCACGTGAGGAGCTGTCTGAAAACTCTCCATAACCTCCATCTGTCGCAAGGCACCACCTTTGCCCCGGGCACTGCGCGACGACCTCCGCAAAGCTTCTACATTCTGATCGTTTGTAGACTTGAGCGAAGGACCCATGAGGATGGCAGTCGAGTCAGAGAGTGGACTGAGTGTGGGAGGACTCCAAGATGGTCGCTATAAAAGTGAGGAAACACGCGTATCAAACACCAAGACTTACATCATACGATGGAGGTCACCGCTCAATTTCAGGGTGAGCAGCAGTCTCGGCGCCGCCAATTGGTCCGCTAGCTAAGGGTTGTGCCGAGATAGCCGTTTACTTACATAAGTTCACCAGTGTTGGTCCATATCCGGGCGGGACAGCTCCTCGTGCATGGGACAGGTTTGCGATATTGGGCGTCTCGACAGATACTGCTGAAAGGGCAAAGGAGCAGATTTGATTTACCATACGTAGCCTATCTGTTCCACAAGAACCATATCGGCACTCACCTGACGTTAACTCCGTTCGCTTGTTAAAAACACCGATCAACGTGCTTTCCAGCTGCCAGTGGCAGTGAAGCATGATCCGGCCCATTGAATGATTCGGACCGTGAGGCAGTCGAATCATTAAAGACCAGCCGACTCGGAAGAGGTGAAGTAATGACGTTGCTAATTCAAAGACCGGAGTGAACCAAGAGCCTTCAAGTTGAGAGAGACAGAATATTGATGCGCACCAAGATTGACGGAACCGATGGTAAGATGTTGACACGACGGCTGCTCCACGTACGATTTGGCGGCGGTAAATCTGAGTTCAAGTCCGCGTCGCCTGTCACTCAGTCACTGCGCACGTTCAAGCGACTTGGACTTGCCTAAGCTAGTAGCCCAAGTAGTAGCCACAGTTCATTCTAAGATTTCAACACTTTTCGATCTCAAAACAAGTCATTCAAATGGCATTGTACAAGATTACTACATAGACAAGGAATGGAATAGCTCCTTTGTCCAGTATTTGTTCAGCCAGAAACTGGACGACAGCTCGTTTGATGACAGTGAACAAAGCTGTGGGGGGGCTGCCTGGCCAAAACGTGGGATTATGTGAGTGGGGGAACGAATCTGGAACAAAGGAATAATATCTCCAACGCGCTCGCCTGTGCTCCGCAGTGCTCGCTTCAGCACGTGCATTCCGGCATCCTGATCAACGGCCGAGACAGCGAACCGCTGTACGTAGGCAAAATAAATTGGGGGCACTGCATTCGTGATGGGTCGGAAAATTAGACGAAGTTGAGCGACATCATGGCCTTTGCAATAGCACATTAGCAGAATAGCACGAGAATATTGAGGAATCGTTGTCTTACCGCGTAGCCCGCTGCCCGGCCAGTCTTTGTTACCGTCGCTGGATATGATGACCGTATCATAGCGGCCAAATGGCCATTTCGCACTAGCCGGAGATGCATGGAGAGCCTGGGAGGGCAGCAACGTCTTCGCATCATAACTAGAATATACTTGAATCCGCATCTTGCACCAAATTTGAATGTGGTCAAACGGCAGCTGAGAGTCCTGTGTCGAGTATCGTCTTCCACCGATCGTGTGAGTGAAATTCGGGTGGTGGCGGTTTAGGTAGTCCGCGAGAGCCGGTTTGAAGTCGGGGAGCTCATACAGTTGTGCCGCGTGATCAACAGTCGTGTTCGTAATCGTTGGCTTGGACGTAAGATGGAAAGCGGTGGTGGGTGAAGCAAATGTTCGGAAGGGACGGGGAGCCGTTGGGAACTCCCCGGTCCTGAGCGTGGAAGCGCGTTCGAAGTAGTCGGTAATCTTCCTCGTCTTCGGATGATCGTCTTCCCAGTCAGAGTCGTCGTCTTCGCTGTCAGCGTCTCTATGAAGATCAAGGTCACGAATCGTCGTTGCCTGTGTGAAGAGCTCACACTTTTCTTGACGATCGAGGTATCGACATATCTGCGCGTCGAAGCTTTGGTTGTTTCCGGAGCGGGCAGGAACCTTTACAACATCGATGTGCGCGTGCTCAGTGACGTCGGCGGACCATTGTCCCAAAGCACCCATGCTCGAGATACTTGGTGCGATGGAGTGCATCATCTCTATTTTTGGAATTTTCCAGTGGTCCAGGGAGCCGCGTGCGCCGGCCTCAATAAGGGCAAACTTCTTGGCATGAAATTCTTGTAGGCTTGCGGTGACCATAGCAATACCGATGTTCGTGAGCCCCGGTGCCTGAGATCGATAGTGAAAATCTGTCAATGCTTGAAGTGCGGCGAGAGCGTTCTGTGGAATTCCTCCGGCAACTACGCCGACAATGTAACGTTCGACCTCCCGGTGTAGTCGCATTGACGTCTGCTTGAGAGTTGTGATTCCGTCGGGGAAGCGCCGATAGCCACTGAGGGTTTGGAGGAGCGAAAAGCGGAAATCAAGCTCCTCCGCGCCTAGCATTCTGGCGCACCACTTCCGGTCGTGATCCCAGACCACCTTGAAAAATTGATGCAGTTCTTCGGGGGTTATGAAAGAACTGGGCTCTGCGAGAGGCCAGTCGATCCAAAAGGGAGCCGAGACGCCGTTGAGTTGCAACTTCCGGCATGCTTGAAAATATGAGGCGAGGTTGGCAGCGCGGGTTTTCCTGCTTGCTGCAACGAGTCGACGACGGGTTGTCAATGCAGTGCGGGCTGGGTGGCGGACGGGATCGCCGAATTGTTCGGAGGTGGCCATGGTGACAGCTGACGCATTGCTGGTGACGCATGCGATAGCGCGCTGCTCTGGGGTATCAGCAATGTAAGCGGCCAGCGGAGTGAAACAAAGTTTCAGGTTGCCTAGTGGGTCGCTCATCATACGACCCACCTCAGCGGCCTTCTTGAGGGGCTTCACCACAAGCGAGATCACTTGATGGAGCAGCCGATCCGCTAGGACACCACGAAGGCGCTTATTCGGGTGGGTGAACTTGGGGACGGGGAGCAAGGCAAGGAGGAGGTAGGCATTCGCCGTGCCTTTCCTGCGGGTACTGGCCGAGATGTTGGCTAAGCTCACTAAGAGGGGATGAGCTTGCCGGTTGCCAACTTGGGTGATGTGGGTTTTGTCGGATGAGAGAACGACCCCAAGAAGAGTTGCGCCATCAGGTAGAGCATCCTGAAAACTCTCTGTAAGCAATTGTACTTCGCAACGGAAAATACGTACCTGCATCTCCCATGCTCGATCACCAGTGAACCACTCGGTGTAGACGCGCTCGATGCGATCTGCGGTGGTGTAAACCTTCTGGGGCACGAATTCGATTTCCCCAGCGACAGAGGGCGAGTGAATGAGGCGTTGAAGGCATTCCACGGGATCCCGGTAGAACAGTTGTAGGTTGCGTTTCGTAGGCGCTTCGGTTTTGACGGATCGGTACTTCCACCGAGGTCCAGACGGTAGCAATTCAATGCGCTTGCGAAGCGCCTTCGCTGTTGTGAACGAAAGACGGAGTGATTTGACCTGGAAAATCAAGTGTTAGAACTCGTAGCGATAAGATAAAGCAACGTACAAGATCTAGAGAAAGGCATCGGTTGATTGCAACCATGCTCAAGCCAGAATTGGCGAGCCACGAAGCGAATTGCCATTCGGCCTTCGACGCAAACGGGTAATACAGATTATGTTCGCGCTCCCACGAGAATTGGTCACTATCAAACGTATCCATGAAAGTATGGCCTCGTCCATAGTTCGCGGAGGCTCCAGGATAGAACTCCGTTGCTGGTTGAGATGTCTCCGAGTCATTTTCCCCAATGAAGTCGACTGGTTCGTCAGCGAAGTCGTTGACAGGCAAGTCAATAACCGAGTCGGTATCCGTCCAGTCGCTGTCGTCTGAATCGTCGTCATTGAGACTGAGAGTTGACAACGACACACTGCGAGGTTCGATACGAAGTCGACTGGCAAAGCAGATGCCGCGTGGTTGGTTCATATGTTGCAATAGTCGCGTATGGTTAGGGAATATCTTGCAACAGCTGGGACATCTTTGATTAGGATTTGGCCGCATGAGAATGACGGTTAAAAGTCAAACAGATCCAAGTCGATCTGACAGCTGTCCAGAACGAAGGTTTGTCAACTTGAAGTTTACGTTGGCTCGCCGCGGAACGGCAACTCTGAGAAGGCCGATTCAATTAGACGTGACATGTTACAGCGACACTGCATCAGGAAATTGGGGATGAGATGATATATCCAGTCACTATTTATAATTGAATTCCAGTGGGACAAAATAGGATACTGTTTGATCAGCAATTATCATTCAATCTTTATCAAGAGCATGGATTGACAGTAGGCTGCCTGAGAACATCTGGCTGATACTATTAAGATCAGCCATGGGGGACATGGCAGACGTTGATCATAGCACTGGAAATCAACCCCTTGATGCCAGTCTGCAAATCAGAATATATCTTTATGATTATACTGGATTATGATCTGATCAATGATTGTAAGTTAATCTTCATTAAGAGCCTGCAATGACATTGGACTGTCCAATGTATGTCTGGTTGACAGTATTGGGGTCAGACTTAGGGGACATGGCAAGCATGATCATAGTGCTGGAAATCAACTCCTTGATGCCAATCTGCAGATCAGAATATATTTTTATGATTATACTAGATTTTGATCTGATCAATGATCTTCATTAAGAGCCTGCAATGACATTGGGCTGTCCAATGTATGTCTGGCTGACAATATTGGGATCAGACTTAGGGGAGATGGTAAGTATGATCATATTGCTGGAAATCAACTCCTTGATGCCAATCCACAGATCAGAATATATCTTTGTGATAATATTGAATCAAGGTCTGATCAACAATTGTAAGTCAATCTAGGCCCATCAGGAAATTGGGGATGTGATAATATATCCAGTTACTACTTATAATTAAATCCCAGCAGGGCAGAATAGGATACTGTTTGATAAGCAATTATTGGTCAATCATCATTAAGAGCATAGAGTGCCTGAGGATATCTAGCTGACACTATTATTGTAAGGCATGGGGAATATGGCAGATGTTGATCATAGTATTGGAAATAAAGTCCTTCATGCCAATCTATAGATTAGAACATATCTTTGTGATAATATTAGATCAAGATCAGATCAACAACTATGAGTCTTTTTTCATTAAGAGCTTGCAGTGAACATTGAACTGTCCAGAGTATGTCTGGTTGGTAATATTGGGAGTAGCCATGGGGGACATGGTAGATACTTATCATTGCATTACAAATCAGTTCCTTATAAATGCCAATCTAACATATCAACTTGGAGCCTTTGGTGTAATAATCTCCAACAACTTAATCTGTGTCACAATAGGTATATAATAGACAGTTGTTGATGACCAATCTGATCCCGGTCTGCTTGCAACAATCCAGGTACCTTAGCTATAGGCATGGGGTTTCCCAATAAATAAATAAATTAGCATGCACGGACTTGGACTCGGAGATGCTCTGGGAACCACAGGGTACATTAGTGTCGTCAACAAGTGAGTTCAGAGTGGCAGTCACAGTCATGGTCAAGTGGTGTGTGCCAGCTCCCCAAGTCTCTCGTTATTTCGTGAGATGGGCAGTCACTGGACAGCGAAGCTGAATGACACGTGAGCATCCTGAGATGCTGTGGTACATGGTACGGGGCACGTACCTGAGCTCCACGGCAGTTTTGCCATGCTGAGCCGGTACCAGCAAGGCGACCAGCTCAGATGGGGTTGATCCCACAGTGGCGAGCAACTCAGGAAAGGGTGGGGGTGAACATGATGCTGCACGGGCACTGGTGAAACGATTGGACCCTCGACGGATCAGATGGTCTCTGCAGCATGTCAAGCTGGAAATGAAGCATGGGTTAGCAAGCATGTCAAGCCAGAGTACCACGAAAAGGGACAAATTACTAGTAGTGGTTGGTACGCACTGTTATCATCAACGGATTCGTCGCGAGTACGAGCGGTCACGGTGCTGACGCCTTCTTAGTTGGTCGGCCAACATTCTAGGCACCGGGCTTGTTCTTCGTCCTGCGACCGTAACGACGACGAGAAGCACGAGGTCGATCATGTGACATCTTCGGCATTGAAGTGTTCTGCGTTGCATTGTTAGCCCGGGACCAAAGGACGAGGAAAGGACGTACCGGACAGTCCGACGTGGATGCTGACGGGCCGTTGAGGACGTACAGTGCACCGTGTCCTGATACCGCGTCCGTGAGTAGTAGCAGCGTGATCACGAGCACGAAGCAGAGCGTCATCTACGCCATGCATCAGCCGAGCAGAAAGGGGGGAATGTAGTTGCAAACGCTGCGTTGTGCATGTCAAGATGGAGGATCCGCCGAGGCATGGTCATCTCGGAAGGCACGCCCAACGTTTGCCCTACTGCAATCGTAACGCTCGCAAAGACTCGGATGCTGTCTGGTGACAAGGCAAAGGAGAACCCACAACCAGAAGCTAGCCACATGCCCACCAAAAGTGGAAAAGAAGGGGGAGGATGAATGAACGAGCGAGCCCGACGAGCAAGCTGAACGTGATGACCGGGATGTAAAGCAGCTGAAGGGAGAATATCTCACCCGAAGTCGAGCACGAGGTGGCCCCGGGCTGGATCAGGCAAATCCACAAGTCTAAATCGGCAGCCAACATGGGAGGAGTCAAGCTGAATAAGAAAAAAGTATCGTGGTACAGAATCTGGGGTTAAACGATCGTTCCGGGAAGGCATGCGAGTCATGGCAAAATGCTACGATGGTAGTATCCTTGCACCTGTAGTTTACAGGGTAGTTGTATGAATAGTTTGATGTCGTCAAGTACGTTAGGTCGTCAACGTGGATACTAAACCTGGAATCGGTAGACGTGGAGGCGAGGCAAGCCCGAAACGTCACAACCAATTCTTGGTGCCAGTGCGTCTGAACCGGAAGTGAGACGCCGGGAAGTGGGTGTGGAGGTCCGCAGTCATCGCAACTGAAGCGAAGAGGGTAGTCTGATGCACCGATTTGCTGGCCTATAACAGTGCGCCAAATCAACGCCTGTTATCCAACATAGCAAATTTGATCGCGCTAGCCCGGTTTCGGTTGTCGAGTGCTGTTGTGCGAGTTATTGTTGGATTGTAGGATGCCACAGATGCACCTACCTTTTAGCACTTCAGCCTCTTGACCCTGCTCATAGTTCAGCACAAGGCGTTTTAGTTGTTACTGTTCTACTCCATCCCGGAGTTGTGCCGAACAAGTATGCACCGCGAGGGCAGGCTCTGAAGGGACGGGCAGATATCGCATCTATCAAACAGATCAATCCACTGGGATCCTGTTCAGATACCAATTAACAGACCTGTGGCTTATTCCCCCCTCTTCGTGATCGCCGTGAAGTTCATCACTGGCTGCATTGCCCTCACCATCTGTGTCGCCATCGGTATCCTCCGCACGCTTTTTTCTGGAACCAGGGGCAAGTACGGCAGAGTCCCACCAAGCTGTCTTCTTGTCAATCTTTCTCGACTCGACGGAGGAATCAGTAATAATTTGGCGAGTTCTTTTGCAAACTCCGCATCAGCTGCTTCTGATGGACCAAGGTATTCCTGAGCGGACAGCACCACAACTGGCTCTGGTGAGGGAGCGCGGTCTTCGCTCTGTGAAAAGCTGGCTAAGAGGTTGTCTTCCTGGAGGGGTAATACTCACTGCAGACTCCTGGCCAGCCGTATCGTCGTCGTCGTCGTCGTCTTGCTGTGGTCGTTCCCCATCGTCCTCACTATCATCACCACTATCACCCTCGGTTGTCACTTTGATGCATGATCAGCCGCGTAAAAATAGGGATGGCGGGAGCTGCTCACATCCGGCATTTTGCATGGCAGTGTTGAACATCTCATCGACCGCCGCCGCCGCTTCCTCGATGGATTTCGGTATCGCTAATTTCGGTCGAACGGCCTACTCCGTGGTAAGGCCGTAGTCATCATAGAAATCACAATTCAGCTTACCTCAAGGGAGTCTGAAAGCATGAAATCCACATCCATAGACAACTCTTCCTTACACAAGACGTAATACTGAGGTTGGTTTCAGCATTTTTGCAAATTGAGCAACAGAAAGAGTTCACCTGGAAGAACACCAAGGTGTCGAGCTTCCTTTTCTGACTTCCCCTGTCAAAACACATGCCAACAGTATCTAGCATCACGCAGACCAATCGAATTCTGAAGAAGTCATCTGGCATATCCAGTGTGCAGGGCTGACGCGGCAATGGTTGGCCGTCGGCTAGAAAGAACGGTGAGTGCTGACGATGAAATGAAAGTGTGAGCGATACTGACGATGTCCAAATGTTACAAGGGACCATAGTGTGTCGAACACCAAGCTAGAGCCCACCAAACGGTATATGTACAATTCTCCTAGGTACTTCATGCTTGCTATCCGTTGCTGGTCTGTATTGTAAATATTTTGCTCTAGGCCCAGGCGGATATCTTCGAGTACTTGGTCCACGACGGCTAAGGCGAAAGCAGGATGATAGCGCTGGAGGTCGTACGTCAACATTGCGAGCAAGCTGACGTTGCTGTATTTGATCTTCCACGGTTTCGCGAAAACCTTGCGCAAAGAGCGCTGTACCACGGGATCATCCCAATCTAGTTTCCTGATGAGCTTCAACACTTTGTCAATGGTTTTCTTGGCAAGGACACCAAATATGAGATGCCGAATGAACAACTCAATCGGAGTTCGTTGCTTTTCAACACGCGGGGCACGTTCTGGGGGATTGCACTGCGTGGATATTCAGCGTTCATTCCTAGACTGGGTTTCAAGATCAAACCTGGTAGTAGGCATTCTCAAGCAGAAGGATTTGCCTCTGATCGAAATGCTGCATGCTTCTTGCGCCTCATGAGCTCGAGCTAGAGAACAGTGAGCTAACAGAATGACAGTAAAAATGACCAGACGTGTACCATAGTACTGAACCTCTCTCTGGTATCCTCGCTTCGTAGAAGAAAGCGTCCACATCCTTCAAGCAAAAGGGCTATATTTTCCACGTTCGTGCCCGAGAAATCATCGAGACAGACTTTGAACATGTGCAGTACCAAGTGGGACGGCACAATACGGAACTTCGTCAGATTCGATATGAAGGCGATGTTCTGTTGGGGTTGGGGATTAGTTGATATTCCGTCATCAAACAGAACGCATACTTTGATTCGTGTTTCGGCAAGCGCTTTGACAACGTTCTTTTTCCTTTGTAAATAACGGAATTCCTCATCTAGCTTAATACGCCGGTCAGCTTTTGACCGGCTCATGAATTACCGCAAGATAGAACTCACAAATGCGACCAATTCCGTGCCTATATCTGGCATATACTGGCAACCAGCCGTGCGTAGTGTGGCAGGAGGTCGGTCCTATTCTTCGGAACAGTGGTCAAGAACTGATCTGCACTTATTAAACTGCCCAGGAAGCGATGCACTGGATGTAAACCCACTTTGATAAGCCTCTTTCTAGCGGCCTAGGAATTGAGAAACGCAAAGTCCACGGCGGCCTGATCGATGAGTACCCGATTGGTCGCATCCGGAAGGCGTCAAGAGCGCTGTGAGAAGGGCCTTGTGGCGCAAGCTGAGGAGATAACGCGGGAGTCGACGCTTTGGGAGAGCCTGGTGTAGGCGTGATCATGCGTCACCACATTACAGTAAGACATTTCCATGGAAGAATCGCTCGGCTTACCGATGCTCGGGCTTTCTGCTTCGCCCCCGGGACGACCATTCCCATTCGCATGAATATCTCGACCTCTGCCCTTTCCTTCTCGAGTTTCTCCCTTTCTTCGTCGACTGCCTTGTCTTCTGATTCGATACCAAGAACACTCTTGGGGACATATCGTTCGGATCCTGAATGTCTTCAAAAAACTTTCGTTCTTCCTCGTCTTCCCATTTGCCAGAGGTAAGCGAGACATCTTCCGACTCATCCGCAAGTATGCCACCAGGGTACGAGCTCGAATCCGACTTCTGGGAAGCAGTCGGTAGTGCAGCCATAGGAATATAGAGTAGTTCCGACAACCTGCAACTGTGTTATAGATGATAGTCATGCAGGAGATGATCGTGCATACGTTTGGTAGTTTGCAACCAGCTTTTCGTACCCTTGGTCATCTTTTCGTACGCTTGCTGTCGGTCCTCTCGAATATCTCGCCCGACCGAATATATGCTTCATGATTTCGACGGTCCTGTTCTTGGAGGCGCTATAAATAGTCCAAGTTGGAGCACGCGTAACATGAGAGGAAAGTGCGTGCGCATACTTTGTGTTCCATGACCAGTTTCTTGGCTACATTGTCAAGATATCCTTCACACATGCGCCTGAACCGATCGCGTATGTCCTGCTCTACGAGTTCCTCGTCTTCGTTGAGAAGGGCAGGGAAGCTTCCTTGAGTTTCGCTTGTCGTCATCGAGAACAGAATGCCAAGTTCCAAGTCGCTCGGTATTTGCTTCGTTTGTGCAGGCATCAAACCTAGATATGGACGTGCATATGACTTGAGGAACGTGGAAAGCAACGGGAGAGAAGACAGGGAAGGATCGTTTGACAGCTACGTTGGATATCAATCTGGACCTGCGGGACGGCACAAGATGTAACACACCAGTTCTTTGACGGCCTTCATCATCCACTCGCCACAACTCCTGGTCGGAGAGTCCTTGATAACGCCTACGAGAGCAAGCTCGACACACACCCTAAGGACCGGTCTCCGTCGAGTAACTCTCGCGACGTCTTGCTTCTCATGTTGATCGGGACGAAGAGCAAAGAGGGTTGCTCTGGCTGGGGGCGCGATGGCGGCAGCAACCATGTCCAGAAAGGTGGGGGTGAACGACGTCGGGAATCGTCTGTGAAGGGTGCATATTATCTCACGCAGAGAGTCCGTGCTTGCTCACCTCCACCGCGGCCCATACGTCTTTCTCCGTCTTGCACCGCACGATGCCATCGAGGGCGGCGGAGGCTATCTCGTCAATGTACGTCTCGAGCGACAGTGTCGACGTCCTTGATGATCTGGTCGCGGTTGTCAGAACCGATTGACTGACGCATGCGCTTGATGAGCGCGGTGTGTCGCTTGAGCGACGAGCCGAGGTCGGAGGTTGGTCAGCGTCGCGTAGCAGTCCAGCAGGACCGGTGATTTTGAGAGAGCGTTTCGACTCGGAGCCTGAATGGAAGATTAGCCCGTGTGTTGTCAAGGATGAACGACAGGACGTACCTTGCAACTTGAAGTTGGTGGATGTCTCTGTAGAGCGAAGTTCGTGGGCCTGTGTCTCGTGGGCCTGATGGTTTTGACGGGCCTGACGAAGACTTGTCCGTGAGCTTTGGACTTCCCCCGTGGCAACGAGGTCAGTCGGTACATAGAAATTCGGGGACGATATACATACCATCGAAGACTCGGATACGCGCATTTGTTCGACGCGACTTGAGGGCATAAGATGGATGTAAAAAAGGGTATGTGGACACGCACTCAGCTGATTATGCTCTTCCTTGAAGGTGTTCACCTCCCTTGCAGGGTCTCGAGAGCGCTTTCGCCGAGGTCCCTTGTTTTCCTCTCGATGTCTTGAATGGCCTGGTCGAGCTCTACGTCCTTGCGGTCGATTTCTGCTCTCAACTCCTCCAGGTTGCGGCGAGTGTCATCTTGGTCAGCGACTTAGAACAAGGCCAAGAGTTTCAAGGTGGCGCTGCGACTCGGAGCACTGTTTCTGGGTTTGGTTTCACAAACGATGCCACGTCGGCCCAGGGGAGTAAGTACCAAAGAGAGTTGCAAGAGAGCAACCGTGACCGTGCCACCGAGCGATGTGAAAGTACTAGCCACATATTGAAATGATGCGGCCACTGAGCGGCTAAATACAATGTTCCTGCATTGCTAGTACCAGTAGGTGCCTACGAAGCGGTCACAACGGACTAAAATTCATATCCGTCATCTACATCATCCCAACCATCCATATCCGCATGGTCTCCCAAAACAGACTCGGACCCCGAGCCCGAATCTGAGTCGAAACTGGAGTCAGAACTTCCAGACGACTCGGACTCAGACTCGCCCTGGACCGGGCAGGACTGAAGCTCCGGATCAGTCGGCTGTTCCAACCCGTCGTCGTCAACATCGTTTGCACGATCTCCCATGCCACAGTTGCTTGAACAAGGTTCCTGAGGCGATTGACAAACCGGGTTGCGAACCAATGAATTGACCCGGCTCGGAGTTGTATGTGAATACGTATGCCCAATGGCAAGTCCCCAGTGATAACGCATGAGCATATCACGATCAGCAAAGCTGCCAATGCAATCAGTAAAACTGAGTTAATTAAACCAGACTGGGACTCACCGATTGATATAATAGCGCTTCCAGTCATCTGAGTCACCCGCACAACGAGACATAGGAAGCCTGTCAGGATGAAGTTGGCCATCTGCAAAAGAGGGGATAACGTGGCAACCTCTGAGCACGTCTGAAGGGTCAACAAAACCAAAGGCGTCCTCGTCAGCCATCGGCAGGAACTTGACAGTGTCGAGGGTGTGTTGCTCCCATCCAGAGGCCGCCGTACGATCATGTATGACTTCAAACCACCGTACCCATAAAAACTCAACCCTACGCGATCGAAAGTCGCGTGATGCGGGCCCAGTGTATATAACATTGGTGTGGAAGATCCCCAGCACGCGTGCATAGCAAAATGGGTGATTGTCGATAGCTGCGTTAGACAATAACACGATGTCCCGGCGGTCGGTGCGAGGATTGATGATATCAAATTCACGTTGAAGGTCGTAAGTAGTGTAGTTGATGTGGAGCAAGCGGTGGCGGTAAATCTTGTTTCCATGGAACAGTACGTGGTTCAACTGTGATAGATGGAAGGCGTCATGTTCTAGGAGATCCGTGCCAGCGCCCGCGTTCACTGACACCGCGTGTCCCGGAACATCTGTTTGGTGGATGGCCGCGATACGGGGAAGGATATGAGCCTTCAACTTCAATACAAAGCCCTAATCCAGTCGTTCGTGAGGTTGGTGCGCATAAGGACAGTGGGGGACTGACCCTAGTAGCGGGATCGTCAATATTAGCCTGGACGAATCTTGTAAGCTCCTCCGAGAAGTTTTGAGATTGACCGATGACGTGGTGTTCGTCCGGCTTGTTCGGTACTGGATCCGTCAGATTGAGCGTTTCGCGCTTCATGCGAATACGGTTGATGCGAGCTTGGCGCCGCTCTATAGAAGCCAGCTGTGGTATATAAGCCTTTCGGCTAGTTCTGGCAAATCGACCTTTGCTTATGCG
>JBBPOD010000479.1:0-18324 GCA_038091255.1 Tylopilus intermedius | reverse complement strand
TCTCTCTGTGAAAGCAGTGGAATAGAGGCATACGGTACCATGGGGTCCACCGCTGGATCAAGAACTGTTCACGGATTGCAGGATGACTCTGAGGTAACAACATCTATTGGCAAGCGCTCCCTCACGCGCACGTGATAATTTTGGATTATGGATTACACTGTAGTTACATTCACATGTCCGAATCGAATTACATAACTTTCATCAGGAAAATTTTTAAGTGCTGATATACCTAGATAGATATGATCATATGATTGTCAGTGTGATATTAGTAGGCACCTGTATATATGATATTATTATTTCCTAATCATAATGAATATAATTGATAATGCTCTATACTCCTTGGTAGACTTTATAGAAAATGGTCATAAATTATATTTTCAAGCTCAGCCTGATATATAACTCATCATATTTTTGTAATTATGATAAAGAGATGATAAGAAATGGCCTGCTGATGGCATAATGTTCAATGTCTGATAATACATTGTATTCACTGGCCAAGTAACATTATATTTTTGTAATTATGATAAAGAAATGATAAAAAATTATCTACTAATGGCATAATGCCCAATGTCTGACAATACATTGTATTCACTGGCCAAGTAACATTATATTTTTGTAATTATGATAAAGAAATGATAAAAAATTATCTACTAATGGCATAATGCTCAATGTCTGATAATATATTGTATTGACTCCCCAATTAATATTATATTCTTGTAATTTATGATAAAGGATGATCTAGTCATCAGGAAAACTTTTAGTCACAGATATATCCTTCCAGATGTGATCACAGAATTATCATATTGATATATTGATATAATTGCATATATGACATTGTTTTTTTTCAAAAATCATGCTTGTGGGCTGCAAGTCAATTATAATTCCTGTTAAATCTTGTGTTAGTGATCAGTAATTTATCATTTAAATCTCATTTTGATATAAGGCCAACAATATATTAGCAATTGTGACTGATAAATGGTATATCAGTCATCATTTTGATATAGCCAAATAATGGCCTCAACTTGTTTCAATCACAATGATAGTGTGCAAGGCATTGATTATAGCCACTGATAGATTTTTTGTTGTTGATCAGGAACTCACCACCTACATCTCATTCTGACATAAGCTTGATAATATATTGGCAATTATGACTAACAAATGACATTTCAATCATCATCTGATAAGCCAGATAATGGTCCTATCTTGTTTTAAATACAATGATAGTTTGCAAAACATTGATTATAATCACTAATGGATCTCTTACTATTGATCTGTCAAGCCCTCACTTGAATGTTAAGTTGTGAATTCTTTCAACCACCATTCAACTTTTGTATACTAGGTCATGTGATGAGATTACTCAATTACATAATGACGCCAACCACATGGTATCAGTCCACACTGTCAAGCATCACCCCCGCACACAGCAGCTCAAATTAGGATCCATCACAGACAAAAGGAGCATCCATCCATCCCGTCGCAACTGTTGCTCAGCCGGGAGCGGCTCAAACGCATCTGAATCCCCACCATCTCCGAGCTGGCCTCGATCACATGATTCAAGCCTTGCAAATAATTCGCATCGCCGGTCTTGGTCTGCTAACAACGATCATCAGCAACGCCATGTGCGCGTCAAACGAGTGGAGATGACGATCCGGAATTCATACACGTAGATGACTCACCACGACATCGTTTTCCCGTGCAGAGACGCCCAGGCCCCACGCAGCTCCCCATACTCGTAGGCCCGACAGGGTGGACATCGCGCTCGTCGGAGTAGCTGTGGTGGTGGTCAGCACTGGGGGACCAGTGACAAGCCACGTATTGCGCCGGAAGGTCTCGATCCAAGACGAATTCGCATCAGGGTACTACATCAAACAACACGCCAAAATTACTCGTTGTGGCGACACTACTGCAACATGCAGTTCACAACAGGTACTTACTCCATCCTCGTCCGCGGTTGTGCCTGGTTTGCCGAGCACAGATTTGTCGAGCAAGGCACCGTTGGCAGCGATCTGGAAGAGTGTGGTTTCGGGCCAGGTTGATGAAGAGGCCATCAGCAGGCCACCGCCGTAATTGTTGGCACGGTCCAGAGCTGCATCGTCGATCGTCGGAGTCAGTAATGTCAGCAATCGGATCGTCGATAGGATACATCACTGAACGTACTTGGACGTTGTACTAAACGAGCACCGTGATCAGTTGGTTGCACGGAAGATGGAATGCCACTTACTTGCCCAGTGTTGTGGGTAGAGTCGAGCGGACGAGTTGGGGAAGCATGCTTGGATCCAGCCCCGTTCAGTAACCAAAGGCAAGTTGGCGTGTGGGAGTGCTATAAGCAGGTCACTAATAACATTTTCATATTATCGTGAGGCAGACATACTTTTTCCGTCGGCAGCTGCCTCGAGTGCCATAGATTTAATTTGCCAAGTGCAACTACGGTCGATGCACCATTTATCGAAACCATGTGGTGGTGCGCGTCGGTAACGTCGCCTGTACTCTGACTCGGAGGCGGCCTCGTGGAGTGTTCCGCTCGCGCACGCATGTTTGGCCTCCCATTCGGCTTCGGCATCATGGATGAGTCGAAAAACGGGATGCGGACTCTCAGGACCGACAACCAGCTGTCCGCCGGTGGTAATCGTGTACTTCCCGAGGAGAAGCCATTCGTGTTCCAGTTCGAGCGAGCCTAGCCTAGTAAAATAAAAGGGGTGTGGGCAGACAACAGTGCGAAGGGAGATGGAGACGACGCGGATGGCGACGAAGGACCTGTGAGAGACGCGGCGAAAAGGTTTGCAAGAGCGGGTCATGTCGAGGGCAGAAAGAGAGATTCCCCAGCGAAGATGAATATTGATGTCGGTTTCATCACGAATTTGATCGTGAGGTATCACCGAGGCCCTGATAGTGGTGTGCTTGTGCGACCTGCCGGACCGTGTTTAAAAATGAACACCCGATTCAGCAATGTAGCAGAAGAACAAATGGCGACTCCACTTTTCCTTGTTAGTTAATCGTTGACAATCATTGATATCTCTCCAACCGAGCTCAGTCCCTCACGACCTATCAGTGACCGGCACCACGACAGGGAGATGGACCGGAAGAATGGGGACCGAAGCTGCAGCATGCTGTAATTCCTCGCCCGGGTGTAGGTGGGCTCGTGACAACGCATGCGACCGGTGCCACTTGGTGATTGAGAGTCGGCGACAGGCCACTCAGAGCAGACCGTCGTCAAATTCATGGTCATTCTGTGATCAAGACATGAGTGAGGCGTATTGCAGATAGATTCGATACGATCAAGCTCAAGACTCTAAGCACTTGACAGGACTTAGTACCTGTACAAGTCAACGTCGTCGCAGCTCATTATGTATCTCGGGTGGGAGAACCTGATTGGACGCGAGAGAGGCACATGAGCGCAGGAATGGCCATTGCTAGCGATCATCATCGGACCGAAAGTTGAACCGGCACAGAAAGCAGTTCAATGTCCGATCCAGAGTCGCCAGATTCCCGCTGCAACTAAGGCCTTATCCGAGCCAATATATCTGTCCAGGGCACAATTGGTGCACGTGAGGTAAGGTGCAACGGAAAACTCACGCCAAAGACCCTTGATGACTGTAATGGAACGAATTGAAACATATTTTTCCAATCTTCTTCTTGAGCTTATCGATCTGTCCATCGATTTGCTCTCCATCCTTTGTGGAAGAGAGGGCTTAAGGATACGCGCGAGATAAGCGCCTTGCTGAGAAGCTACCTGCGCTGTTGGAGCATACGAGGTCGAGGTGCAATCTCCGAGAGCAAAGATGTCGGGGACTCCGCACATCCGTAGATGGTCTGTAATGAATAAACATATGATCATGCGCAATGCGTAAGGAACAACGTGCCATCTACAATGATGCCCCTCTTGTTGGTCTGATCGTTTGACAACTTGTCCATGAGAGTCTTTCTGAGAGTTCTACTGGTATTTCCGGCGTCCCATACGACGAGGCCACAGTCGACTTGTTGCTGAGGGGCATCTTTGGGTTTGAGGGAGACGGCGGTGAGAGAGACGCCTTTGAAGTGGAGGTGAAGTATATGGGGAAGATGGAGATCGTACCATTGTTCCGGTCATGACATCTTTCTTTCAGTGTAAGAGATAAACTCCTCGCTAAATATAGGAAGGACGCTTGGGAGAGCTTCGACGAGGGTGAGACGCATATATGGATGGAGTCCGAGGTACCAAGATTCAAGGTCTTCCTGTTTCTGTGTGAAAAAGGATGATTGCGATAGGCAAGGGTATAGCAGACCTCGAGGAAGTCGTGTGGTTCACCGGTGATCTCGATACCAGTTGGACCGCCGCCAACGACGACCTGTACCAATGTGAGAAGATACGAGGACAAAGGGAAGGAATATACCGTGTGCAATAAGCAGCGTTTTTCTTCTTCACTAGCACCAGGGAAGGTCGCTGTTTCAACGCAGTCGAGGAAACGTCGTTGCATCTGAGAATGTATGAGACAGGGGCATATATGCGAGTGATGTACGAACCTGTTCTGCGTCTCCGATCTCCTTCACGAAGCAGGCATTTTCCTTTACGCCTGGGATGCCAAATGTTTGGGTTTCAGCTCCGACGGCATAGACAGGATAGTCATAGTGAATGGTGCTGGTTGGCTCGAGAGGACGGAGGCGAGAGTCTAGAGGGTGTCAAGCAAAAGGAGACAAGAAAAAGAGGTAAGAGAGGACGTACGTCGACGTCTGTTGCTTCTGCTTCGATGACTGCTACTTCTCTTTCTTCGTGCCGGGTAATGAACCGTGTGGCTGTGAGGTGAATGAGCGGGAATATAAACAAGCGAGGGATCTGGTACGTGCGTTGGAGGATGGAACGAGGAGCGAGAGTGTCGACTGCGACGGAGGGGAGGAGGGGGGTTTGGAATAGGAAAAAGTTCTTTGGGCTGATGATGATCTAAGCGGAGGTGTGAGGCGGAGCAAACGGATAAGCACACAGTATTGTAACTCTTGGTGTCGAGATGCTTGAGGAGACCGGTCGCGCCATAAATATCTTCCGGTGAGCTACAGCGGGCTACAGCACAGGGTTCAAGGACTTCGCGGCGAAAGAATTTACTATGTAGATTAGAGGGAATAACTACTTAGTGGGGCTTTAATGTCTGTACTCATCGACACACGCAGAACACAAACAAACAAGAAAGCGTCAATCGGGTGTCAATCAGGTGTATCGTATGCACACAAATCTGTGACCTAAAGTGGCATCAATACATCGCAGAGTATATAGAGGAAAAGAAAATAAGAGGGTACTTTCCACTGTACTGGTAGGGTATGCATAGGCGCAAAAAAGGAGAAGGTAAAATGATCAAAACAAGAACGAGAAGCGCGAAAACGATCATCCAAATTTCCAAAAAGGTCACCAAGAAAGAAAAATCAATTCAACATGCGGCGAAAGAGGAATGCCCCTTTCCAAAAAGTGGGGCAGACGCTGGGGAACAACATACACATGCTCGCAAAACAAGACGTCGTACGCGCATATACAAACTTTGGGGAATGAAATTGTAGCCGCCTGCAGGCTTGTCATGCCACTTGGTGGTCTCGCTTGCGAGGAGATAATCTTGTTTTCCAGCCCAGTTCATTCATCACTTCATCGTTTGCCAACTCAGGCAGTCACGGTGGGACTCGCCATGGTGCGACGGCAGTGACGAGGAAGCTGTGTGCGAAGTTGCCGAGTGAAACTGATCAGCCACGTCTCGGCAGTTTTCGCAGTTGAACACAGTAACTTGAAAGTCCTACTCCATCACAATTCAGAATCACTCTTTCCAGAAGAAAGTGTTCGAGCCGGTACCTCGTAGTAGACGCCAACGTCAAGGACCCCGTATTCGGTCACCCAGGAAGCCATGTCGTTCGCCGTCGTCACTGGATCGAGCTCCGACGACGTGGGCGTCTCCGTGGACCCAAAGGCAGAGATGGTGAGCGAAATTCCCGGAGTGTCATACTCTGAGAGGTAGGAGCCGCGCTTGCTTGCCGTCATTTCTTGCCAATTCCAAGCCTCGTCGACGAAACCCAAGGCCAACAAGAAGGTGATGGCACTAATTTAATCTCTCCTGTATTATGTCATTGAAAGAATCTGAGGCTCGTTGCGGTTGACGTCACTGAGCCCACTGTCTGAAATGATCTATCAAATGCTGACTCGGACGGGGAAGTCGGCCAGGTGTATATCACACTGGGCGGTGTTCAAACCATAGCAGCTCGGAGATATGGATGTGACTGGACTTACAGTGTGGTAGTTAATTGGATAAGGCACTCACCCACGATGTTGGACGGAATGTCTCCGCATTGCTGAGCTCACGGTTCCATCAGACCAGAGTTTGGCAGAACTATTTCTAGTCACTCACCTGAACCATGGTCTGGAATAGCCCTCCTGCAAGGCTCTGCTCACGCGGGAGAGTGATCTTCGCAACAAAAAGAGTGCCAGCGGGCGTAAACAAAGTCGGCTGCAAATACGACCAAAACAGTGGACGGGAAAGTGAACGCCCAGTAAGTAACGCGGGCCCAATGAACGCAAACAGTACACAAGCGCTTCCTGTGACAAGTGTGCCCAGAACTTGAGAGCCTATTAGTCAAGGATCCCGCAGGTTGAAACGCGAATAGTCTTACCAACAAATACCATCAGAGAAACCACCATCACGACAAAAAGTTACAGAGATAGCCCATAACAAACATGGGGATAAAGCGGATCATCGTGAGCACGGGCGTAAGTCCAAGGTAATTCTGGTAGTAAAGCTGAGCATGTACATGTCAGTATCTCCGCATTGTCGCATGGTGAACGTGGACCAAACTGAGCCCAGTATGTCCAAGAAATGAAACCGGACCAGTTTATGAATATAATTGCAAGAATCGCAGCCATCCTACGACAGAAGTCAGCGAGTACGCAGATATCAGCCGCTGGAGCTGATCTTCTTGAATATCGATCGCTCTCCCAATAGTGGGGATAGAAATCGACACAGAGGTCGCGTTTTATGTCTACTGGAGCGTCAACGGGATGAAACAATGCCAAGAGAGCAAACACCAACGACGAGCATGGCAGCTGTACATGTCGCCATAATACAAATGAAACGTGCAAGACTGCGCTGTGGCGACGGTGGGGCTCGAATCTTCTCGACTGCGAGTTCCTGGCTGAGTGAATGATGGAGCTGGTGGTCTGGCGTCGCTGAGGCTCAGGCTCGAGTCAACTTCCATGATACTTTCGTTGAAACTCATCCGCTTGGGAGGAAGAGAGGGGTTGCGGCTGATTTGCCGTGATAATAATGGAGGTTGGAGTGGGCGGCCCCCACGCATGGCCGTGGTTTTGTAGGCCCAGTGGTCCGACGCAAGAAGATATCCGATCTCGGCGATGTTCCATAATGTGGGAACCCCTTTATTAGTCACAATAATCGGTCCGTCCGAGCACTACTATTGATATTGACAGCATGTCAGTTGTCTCAATTGCATGGCAGGTATCTTAGGGTTAGAAGGGAGCATTCGAATGCCTCAACGGCATCACGATATTCTTTTCGCACAAAGAATCGTGCAAAACGGTCGGAGCAATCACCTTGATCGCAGCCATGAGATGGTCGCCGAAATCAAGGTCACATGTACATACCGTCTATCTTCTCTACTGAGATCTCATTCACGTGAGCTACTTCACTTGTTCATATCGAAAAGGAAAACTTGCCCTCCTCTCGCTGCCTTAATCAATTCAACTGGATCCCCCTTGAAGAAGTCGATGGACACGCATCCAATCTCCTCCGCTTTCTGAAGTCTTTCGGGGACACGATCAACCGCATACACTTCATATGCTCCTCCGAGTAGGCCGCCATGAGCCCCACCGGGCCCGCACCAAACACAGCAACGGATTCACCCGGGCGAAATCCTTGACAAAAGCGTATGTATGCTGCACACCATGAAGCAGGGGTGAACATACAGAAAGTTCTACACCATACCGTCCTAATTTCGTGTCAATCTTAGTTACCATCGGTGGAATGATAATTAGATACACACAGTGGGAAAGATAGAACCTTCACGTATTCCTAGGATGCATTACTTGAATCCCGGGTGACGGAAGTGCTAAATCCGAGTCCGCGCGACTTACCCTCCCTGATATGGGCCCATCGCAACATACCTGGGAAGATCATGGTTGATTTCCCACTACGATTAGTGGGGAAGAACAATTACCCATACGCCCTTGATTGTTCACAAGTTAAGAGTGGTCCCAAACAAATACATGAAACGCTTACCCTCCTGCCCTGCCTAGACATGGATCGGCATCATTAGCCCAGAGTTCTGAGTGTGTCAAGGGAACAGATGCTCACGAAACCTGGATTTACGACCGTGTAGAATGCGGTCCTCCTTTCCTCACAGTTCAAGCTGCAGCCACAGGCCGCGTTGAATAGCATCACAATGCGATCGCTTTTCTTCAGAAGCTTCAGGCTTAGACACGGAGCAGAAATCAGAACAGTCCAATAATAACGATAAGAACTTTTTGATCGCACTCACAGTCACACCTAAACCCACTTCCTACATCGTTACGTTCGTGAGTATACGCCCGCACAACTAGAGATAGAACTACATCAATGGTGGCCATACTGGCGGAGACATCAAGATTAGGAGCTCTACGCTGAAACGTGTGCGTTGAACAGACTTACTTTTCATGTCCAAACACGATGCCAGCCTGTGCGGCCGTGCGTCCCTCGTACATATGCAAGTCACTGTGTGGAAAGGATCAGTGAGCCTGTTGCACGTCGTCGCCATAGGCAGAGATTACCAATTGCCTCCCGCAGATACATGCCGTTGTCACTGAACGGGTTGTGTGAGCATAGAAACGGGCATCAGGGAAGTTGAGCACCTTTCACGATGTCGTCTGGATGGGTAATGACAGGCTTTGTAACCTCCTTGACCGACACTGCAAATGGACCCTCCGAGTCGTACACGACTGCACGCATGATTTATGACTATCTGTCAATGGCAAAGAAATGGGCGACACACGATAAAGTTCGAGAAGTTGGACGACCGCTGGCCTAGTGTATTTCTATGCGTCGACGTCGTTCGCACGAGGCGGCAGCTGACGAACTTGAAGTTGAGCACGGTGGCGATGATGATTTGGAGTCAAACAAGAGGACGTGTCAACAAAATGGGTATGATCAAGGAATAACTAGTAACTAGCCAGACACACTATCCTGTATTAATCCGAGTCATCGTCATTAACCCAATCAGAACCATACATTGCGTACATCTCAGAAGCATTCGAGTCATCACCGTCTGAATCATCGCTACCCCCCGGATCGCTGGCATCATCTACCAATATCTCCCATTCAAGAGCCTCCGCATCAGCAAGCGAAAAACTGGCGTCAAGATCGTCAAACCCTTGAGCGACTCGAGAGGAAGTACTGGTGTCGGCGAAGGTGAGATCGGCCACGCCCTCTGTGTTGCAATTGTTGCCAACTACGCTCTCCATCCTGCACACATCGGGAAACTGCCACTCAAGTATATCAAGTTCAGATTGTGTGTGTTCGTGTTCGAGGTCGTCAAAACCATCCAGGGGGACATGCAGGGCACTATCCCGAATGTGGGAATAGGTATGCCCGACACCAAGGCCCCAGTAGTATCTCATTAACATGTCGCGGTCTGCGAACCTGTTTGCAGTGCGTCAATTAAAGATCAGAGTTCGGCATTCGAAAATTTATCACCTATTAATGTAAAAATACCTCCATTCATTTGTATGTCTTGCCATGACGGATGATGCAGTACGACGTGCATGGGACCGTCCTTGTGCGAACGCGGGGATGAGGTGACATCCTCTCAATACGTCTGCGGGGTCAACGAAGCCGAATGCCGCTTCATCGTCTATCGGAACCAACCGCAGCATATCGAGTGCGACCCCGCCGCGCTGGGGATCAGGTGGGATCCGTTCAAACCATTGTACATGTAAGAAGTCCAATCGACGAGGTTGGTAGTCCTTGAGACAAGGGCCGATGTAAAGGACGTTGGCGTGATAGATACCGAGTATACGAGCGTAACAGAAGTGGTGCGGTGCCACTTCTGAGCCGCCCATGCTCCCTTCAGTGAGCATCATTATATTGTTGTGGTCCGTGTTGGGGTTAAAAACGTCCTGCTCGCGACGAACATCGTAAGTAGTGTAATTGATACGAAGCACGTTGTGCTGGTAAATCCGACCGCCTTTCAATATTACCTGGTCGATGCTTGGTTCCGAGTCATTGAAGCTGTTGTTGAGACCCGGTAGCATATAATCCAGAGATGGTTGTGAATCGCTCATGTGCAGTGATCTGATGCGGGGTAAGAGGTGAAGCCTTAATTTTGGGATGAAATCCTGTTTGCTCCATTCAATTGCGTCGAAAGAAAGGTAGAATAACCCCTTTCCTACCTTCATGGCTTGATCGTCCGGATACCTGCGAGTGAGATTATTGATATCAATCGGCCTGTGTTGCGACTTCCCAATGTTGTAGTGTTCGTCAGGCACATTTGGGACACGTTCCAAACCAGTTTTGCGGCCACGAATACGTCGAATTCGCGCTTGTCGTCGCTCGATCCGAGCCAACTGACGGATGAAGTCTTTTCGGCTGGTACGGGAGTATCTTCCCTTGCCTACGCGGTGTTCCCGTTCCCCCTGGAACCAAGATTAGAGCACACTTGTCGTATATCCAGGATCTACGGGGCTTACTGGTTGTGTGGAATAAGAATCGGTGGTGCCATATATCCTGATCAAACCGGCATAGTCCCCGAGTGCGTGTAGTTTGTACGTTCGAAGGTTGAGAGTTTTTGGTCGGCGTGCTGAAGATGTAACGACACCCGTGTGCTCGCGCTGTGAGCGAGAGCGAGCCTCGCGACGTTGACGCGCTTGAGCCTCCCGGCTGAGCTCTTTGGTGGAAAATCGAGGGCATGTGTCGGCCTCAAAACTCCGTATAGCGGTTCCTAGGGACTGCGTGACTTCATCCATGATCCTGAGGGTCTCGTCCGTGTGCATGCGCAACTTTGCCAGGCCATGCCATTGACAAAGGAGGTAGACGAGCTTCAATACCACCGAGTTGTGGGGTTCAGGGAGTAAGCCCTCAAAGACCGGAAGAGCGCACTATGCAATACAAGTCAGTCGGAGGCTTCATTAAGAGCTGGTACGTACCTGAAGGAGATCCTCAAAATCCCGAGCCGTCATCCTCCTCATCTCTGATACATTTGTCGAGAAGCGGCGGATCGTATCCTTTCCGAAACGAGGAACTTGGCGATATCTGTAAGCGAGTATTGCGTGAGTCGATCATAGGGTGTAAAATGGCTAGAAACCCTTTCCTTTGATCGAGCTCGCGCAATTTGTGCTCTTTCACACTTTCCAGCATGCGAAGAAGATGGACAAAAATAGCTTTCCAGACGCCTAATTCGAACTCGTGCAACAGATCGACCACGAGCATAACGAAAAGATTGAAACCGAAGATGTGAAGTCTCTCTGAGAAAGCATTCTACGACCCAGGAGGTCAGTAAAATATACAGTTCTAGTTTAGTCATAGTTACCGCAGTGGGGACAAGAGACTCGTCCTTGAGGAGCGCTTGGACTTGCACGGAGTTTACAGCATAGTTTTCTTCATAAATAAGCTTACGTGCTTCCAGGACCTTGCTTCGTCGGTTGTCATCATCGAAGCGAACAGACATCTGTCGCTGCAATATATCGCGTGGGGTACCCATATTGGGCAGATCTACCGTAGAAATCTTGCAGCGTGGGCATGGACAGATACCCAGATTTCGAATAGATGCAATGAGTACCCTATTAGACATGCGTCAGCAAAAACTTGGAGAAGAATGGATGGGTTCTACTTCTCAGGATAATCGGCAGAATAAGTGAATATCCGTGGATAGAAGCGTCGCTTGATGCCATCACAACAGGATATAACCACCCCATGCCGATAAGCCTCCATGAATTCGTCATCAAGAAGGATCTTCCATTGCTCATGGAACAGTTCTCGCTGGCAGTGCGTGTGGAGAGCATCGCTCGCAGCTTTGTCGCCCAAATGTTCCGTGAGGAAATCCATGAATTTATCCGGTAGCTAGGTAACTTGAATGAGTATCAGATATCATCCGGAAGACACAGTGCTTACCACCTGGAAATACGCTGCATGGGAGCAAAGGTGATTAGTTGGTCGGCTTCTTCTGTACTTAGATTCGTTTCCGAAAAACAAGTAGAGGGGCCATAGTTTGGCGTCCCCGAAGGCGGTTAGCTTAGTTGCATCAGACCAGAACATGAGTGCTGCAACAACTCGAGGGAGATCACAGCCAGGTTCTGGGGCGGACGCTTGAACCGCTTCATTCGCTTCGAAGAATGCGGTGGACGTGAAGAGCTCGCCGTGTACCCCGAGATCATGGTCTCTGTGGGGCGGCCGCCATCGCAGTTCGTACGGCTCGTAGTGGAACCCTGAATTGCGGGCAGGATCCGTAACCGTTTCCTTGATGATAGAGACAAGTGAACGATGGTAAAATTCTTCGATAATGTAGGTTTTTGATCCCGGGTTCCTGCAGCGGCTGTGGAAGGGCACCGAGATAGCGACCGAGGAGCACTTCCATCCTTCGTCTTGATTAAGCCATTCAGGAAGGTCACCGTCAAACTGATTATGTCCCAGTTGCTCGTCAATGGAATCCCATTGCGTCTGTGACACGATCGAAGGGGGGAAAGCAGGGTCGGCAACAATATCCAGTAGCTGTTTAAAACTTTCCCTAGATTTCTGGGCGCCTTGGTTCCAGTACCAATCTCCAAGGCGCATGGAGATCTCGTTAGGATACGGGTGATAGGGATTGTCGGAGGATTCGCTCGAAAGTCCCATTTGAGTGGAATCCGAGCTGGCGCAAACTAAACCGATATTCTCGACCGAATATGGGTCTTCCGGATCATGGCGAGGAAGAGTGTCGCTGTTGTATACACGGAACAACCCAAATTTGTTCGCCTGCATCCTGAATAATCTGCGTAGCGAAGAGGGTGCAGCTCGATGGACCTGCGTAACCTGCGAGGACGACGTGTCGTGCGAAGGAAAGGAAGGACTACTTGTATTCTGGGCATGAGATACTGAAGCCGTACGCGAATTAGAGAGGGTCTCAGGAGGAGGAAGAGGCGATAAACATTCGGGAAGTACATCTCGAAATCGAAGCGGTAACTTGCGATTAGCCCATCGTAGCAGTCGTTGTTTTAAGGGGACTTCGTCTTCCACGGGAGGCTGCTGTGATGGTGGAGTAGTCTAGAAGTCTTGGGTTTGTCATTAATTAGATCGAAAAACAAAGTACGTACGGGGTGTGAGTTGGGCAAGAGGGGCTCCTGGAAAGATGCGGAGCCACTGCTTTCGCTGCCAGTGGGGTAACACGATAAGTTATAGCCAGCTTTAGTGTCGGCCAGTTCCCGGCGTATTTGGCTAGTATCCGTCAGTCTGGCTCTCTTGGCTTGGTAGATTTCTTTTGCCTTGGAAAGAGCGCTGGAGAGCCTCTTCTTGCCTCTGCTACATGACCTCTCGTGACGAGTGAATGCGGCTACGTCCTTGAAATCGCGACCACAGAGGCACGTTTGGGTGAAGGAATCTTCATTCATGGAAGGCACTTTTGGTACAGTGGTTTGAACCCGAACTAGCCTGAGAAAGTGGGAACTACTGTGAACGAGATGTGACTCAGGTACGCGGTGACGTTACAAATTCTCCGATTCGCATAGTCATATTGGTCATATCATACGTGGGGGGGACATACGAAAACTCTTAGACAAGAAGCATGCGTTCCAACAAATACAGACCGTCACTAACAGCCGAAAAACAACAATACCTTGGTACATTGTACAGGATGTTCCGAACGTCAATGAACTTGTCCCCCCTCCCCTTTCGGAGTGCCCTGATGGCATATATTCAGAACGTGCGCCCATGATAAGGAGTAAAACTCACAGGATTACAATGGTTGCGATGCAGTTCGCAGGGACAAAGATCATACAAATTAAGACTAGCAACCGCGGCCATGTACAACTCTCTCGCATTGTTTCTCTCCTGAACAGTGATAGAGTGCGCCTTAAGAAACTCCTGGGCCTCCATGTCGTTAGCAACCTGATACAAAGTGTCCTCCCACTCTCGGCAATTGATCTCGATATCTGCTAGGATGGAGATGCATTTCTTCTTCTTCTCTAAGGCGAATGCGAGCTTCTCTTTCGCAACTTTCGCGGAGGGGAAGCTAATGAACGGCGTGGACGACTGAAAAACCTTGTCAATCATTGTAAATCCTAAGGTTTCAGAGGTGTCTCACTAGATAGTTACTTGGATCTTGGATGACTTGGCAATGACGGGTAACGCGGTGAGAAGCGCTGAGCGCCGTCTTTCCTGAGAATGATCCCTTGGAATCCCCTTCGACATGCCGAAGCATTGGTGGGGGGGTAGTGGGGAGTGGCTGAGCGCTTTTCTCGGCTGGGGGAAATTCCCTCCGACGGAAACCACCGGGACGCTTAACATTCAACTCTGATGCTGGGGTGGTAAAGCATTGGAACGTCCTGGGCTGTGACTGAGACATGGTTGGGGTTTGGTGCAGAAGAGCGTGGGGGTTTAAGCGGTGTAGGCCCTGAATACTCAATATAGGTTCTCGTGACAACGTTACCATGTGGCGTGACTGGATTGAAGCCAGTAGATCTGGTTGCATTATCAGTGGTATTGAAACCTGAGGCCTGAATGGACGAAACAATATAATCCCATTGCATCGACTTTACATAAATCGATCGAGCAGGACTATATCTAGCCATTCCCTAAGATCCACAGGATTGGACTCTATCAAACTATGCCTCAAGCAAAGCCAAATATCAGCGGGGTTTGAACGTTTGATGCTACTATCGTGGGACCAGAGTTGCAAAATCTTCGAGCACATTTCAATAACTTTTCAATGGCTCACTTGTCTGATTAGAAAAAATTAGGGTAATATAATGCCTTGCATAGAACATGTTCCCGTCAAAAAAATGAAAGTGGGTAGAAAAAGATGTGTGCTAGAAGGATGCCGGTGAGATAGCTGTAAAACGGGACAGTGTTGCAGTGACGCGACTCTTCACAGAGTGTCACGCGTTGTCACACGGCGTTTGGTATATTCAAGTGCTGTTAGCAGCATGCCGTGCAACTCCGCTTGAATGTGTCACACCTTGCAGCTCACTGACATCGTCGAGATCGGAGACCATGTACCACTGAATTTCTCAACAGAATGTTCTTGGTAATATAAAACAGAGATGCTGTAGACTACAAAGAACCTGTATATATATATTTTCTATTTATTGGAGGTGAATTTGGCCATGCCTTGACAACTCTTTGCTGTAAAAAGGGGTGTAGAAGTGTAGATATGGAGTTGAGCAGTGATCTCTTGATTTTAATCCCCCAAAGAAAATACAGGGCTCTTGAGGTAGGATACTCGGAGCTATGTCTCTGCCTACATGAACCTCTATTCGTGTTGTGTTGTGTGCTGAAATTCATTTTGCATCTCTGTCCCTCTTTGCAACTCTGGACCAACGATAGTAACTATGTAGCCACTCAAATCTAAAAGTAAAATGTTTCTGTACAGTGTGACATAGTGTGGTCAATGCCGTTACTAAGCGGGCTCTTACTAGTAGTGAGTGCCAGTGAGTCCGGCTCTGGGAAGTGCCAAATCGCTGCGGCTTTTGGATCTGGACCAGGTTGCCACCCTCCAGGTCAGTCTGAGTCATCAATGCCCTCGTCTAGCGTCTCTGAGTCGATGTAGAGGCGCGATCGCGACTCGGAGTGACAGCTTGCGCTAGTTCCCACCCAACAACTGGCTCGGTCCCTGTACGTGTGCAGCGACGTCGCACGCATGAGAGTCTCGACGTTGCTGTACAGCTCGGAGCCCTGTGCGAGCCCCTTGATACGCCCGTAGATCCACAGGTGCTCGCGCACGGTCAGTTGGGCGTCGATGACCATGAACTGCGGGCAGACACCAAGCGCGTGGCGCGGCGAGTGAACAACGGAGGTGCCCTTAATCTTGACGTCGCCTATGTCCGGGACGATCTCGCCGCATTTTTTCGTTGTCAGCAAATCACGTCGGACAGAGCGAGTCGACGCACGCACGGATCATGTCGAACGTCGTCGTCCTGCCCGCCCCGTTAGGCTCGACCATGGCAACGATCACGTCGGCGGGCACGCTAAAGGAGACGTTGTCCACGACTCTATGGCCGTCGAACGACTTGGTGACATGGAGCACCCGTAACGGGTCGCGTTGTGTGACTGCCCTCGCTTCCTTGGCCACGTCCGTTCTCGACGCCACGTTGGCGGCGAGGTTCTCGTCTTGTCGTACCGGCTACTTGCGGGTCTTCAAGAAACGGTGTGGAAGTACAGACCTAGAGTTTACTCAGACGAGGATACCGAGGAGCACGACACCGTAGACAAAGAGGCATAGAATCGGCCCTCCGTATTGCATGATATCGCCCTCAGATGCTGTGTTGACCATCGCAAAGTAGCCAGAACAGGTCGACAGAGACAAAGGCCGAACGCAACTGCCCGGCGAGTTTAGCAAATGCCTATAAACGATCGTTCCAAGATACATACCACGCTGGCGACAGGCGAAAGGACCGACAGTATAAAATCTAGCATAAGCTTGTCAATCAGCATCAACAATACGTTGGAAAACTTGACGTACGAATTGCCGCGATGATCCGGTTGGCTTGCGACGTCTTGGCACACGTGTGGGTCAATAGGTAACAAGACAAGTATAACTAAAACGATTCAGCACATCACACCTGTCCCTAGTCCGAGTTTTCACTCACGAATTTGATGGCGGCGAACGACGTGAGCGGGGGTGACATGAAGAACGAGAAACAACATGAAAGCAGAGCGCCAACCATGCCGTATTGCACGAGGGCGACCCACTGATCAGCATACGGTTAACAACAGGAGAGGCGGGGTACGGGAAACGGACTTGCGAATAGCCCAAGCCCGTAAAACTGGTTGGTGACGGCAACAAAGACGACGACGATGATCGTGACGATCATGACGCCAAAGATGGAGTCCCACGGCAGGTGCCCGAGCCAGTGACCGATTGGTTCGGATAAACCATTCGACAGCTACATTGCCTTTAGCTGGTGGTCCACGCATCGTGCCCATCGTCTTCCGCTTCGAACAGACTATTGTGCGAAAGTGAATTTATTCTTGCCGGTGTTTCAATGTCCCAAAACTAAGTGAACTATAATGCACCAGTACAAAGAGTGAGACCGGAGACTTACCTTGACAAAGCCATCATTAGCACCCAAGACCAGTACGAATGCGTTTGATTCAGCCGAATCTGTCACAATGGATGACAGTACAGTTCATTTATGAGCGCTCCACGATGCAATGCAATTGAAAGTGGGCGGTCATCGTTTGGACCCATAAAGGTATGTGTGATTTGAAACCAAGATCACTATCGAGCACTTACCTGTATCTGACCGTTGGAAGAGGAAGTGTAAAACTCGTAGTGTAACATGGACAATGATAGTATGTCGATATTCTAGGAAGCACAGTGACTATTTGGCTGAATATACATTGAAGACGTTGCAACGAACCTCTTGAACTATGATCATCCGGACAAGTGTCCTGGCCTCGAGATCGAACACCTGGACGTATCCTTCTCCTTCTTGACACCCTGCAAAGATGGTGTTCCTTTTCACCGCTAGCGACAAGACCGCACCATCATTGCATTCGTTGTAGAACTAGACCAAAGGAAGTGCACGTCCAAACCTACTGTGAAAAGTAAGTATGCGGATCGTTCGAACGAGTCCGACTTGCCTTGACAATCTCGTCACCACTAGAGCTGATAGGTCGTGTCGGGTTGCAGCGGGGTATCGTTAGAGCCGGTTCTCTGTGATGGCATCATCGTCATACAGTATACGTAACCGAAATGCGCAGAGCCGAGAACATTGGAAGCGGGAATTTCAATGACGTTAGTATTCAACTCCAGCTTCAAAGGAGCAGAATAGCTGAGGTTGTTCGCTTGGAGATCGGCAGGTCTGTGTGTATCATACTGAGGATAACTGTCAAAGAACTTGTGAATTTGCGAGAGGGGTGGATGAGTCAGAGTTGGCCAACAGCTCATCGGCCGGAAGACCAAAGTTGCACCACTGTATGGAAACCCAGGTTCCTCCCTCTCGTGTGCGTTGACGCGGCGACGCTGACGACCCCGCTTGACAGCCGGCGACACGGTGTTTTACAACTCCAACGTGCTCCACTGCGCGACGTACGACGCCAAACAACACCGCGCGACGCTGCACGGATGCATGGGGGACGTCCGCGGCGGGGCAACGCGCGCGGAACGTGCTCCAGCATGGGCTGACGTGGATGCGCGAGGAGCGGT
>JBBPOD010000478.1:0-18347 GCA_038091255.1 Tylopilus intermedius | reverse complement strand
CGGTTCAGTTGGTCGCGTTGGAGTGCTTCTGCCATGATCGTGGTTTCAGCACAACCCTTCTGTGGCAGTGCCCCCCTTGTCTAACCTTAGATCAACAAGTAACACCGGCAAGCGTCGCGTCCAAGTTCGACTCCAAAGGTCCCCCTGAATAGAAATACATCAAGTACTGACTAGACCCTCCATCAACTCTCTGACGTCGTCCGCAACCTTGGTCTCCTCTACAGTCTCACCGCTCGTCATGCCCGGATCGACCAGGGGATTCCCCAACAGGGGCCGGATCGTTGCCCAAAAATCAGCGTCCGCCTCCCTCGAGGCGCTAACACCACCCTCATCCCCGCCGGCGGCGCCCTGTACCTGCTCTCCCTGCCCAACGAGCGCCACAAACGCCCGTTCGAACGCAGTCGTGTCCAACGCCCCTCCCCGACCCCCACCTTCGGCATCCGTATCGACGTCGGCGTCGTCCGAGAACCAGTTCGACGCAGACGAGTGTGGCAGCGAGGACATGTCCCCAAAGACTGCGTCCGAGTCGGTCAGAAGGAGTCCACCGCCCTCGGTGTCCGTCAGCCATGTCTCCGTCTCAGTGAGCCACGCGCTCGCCTCGGATTCTGTGAACCAGGAAGCAGTACATGCATCGTCAGAGAGCCAACTCGTGTCGACTTTTCTCTTGGATCCGTCAGAGTCGCTTGCAGAAGGTAAGAGTATATCGGAGTCTGGGACAGCGAGGTTGTCTGCGATCGGCCTCTCGACGTCGCTGTCGTGATACTTTGCAGGGCTGGAGAATGGGCTAGCTGGGAGAGGTGAAGAGGGTGGGAGGGGACTGGAGACGTATCTCTGGTCCTCTTGGGCAACATCGTCGTCGGGGTCGGCCATGCCACCCGGTACGCCTGTCTCACCTACAGTTGGAAGAGTAGGACTGGATGGCCCTGAAGCGATGGACATACCATCCGGTTCACGGCTGAGGGCGTCCTTGTCCCGGTCGACGTGCTGCCTGTCGGAGGGCGAATCCTGCTTCGCAGTCCCACAGTCCGTGCGCACGATATGAGACGAACCTATGGCGCGTACCCGATTTTGCACATGCGGCGTGCGCAACGTGCAGGGCGAGGGTGGAGGTAATAAAAATGCCCTCGTCCCCATCCCACTCTGCGGCGTACACATGGCCAAGCACGGCGAGCCTAACGGCGCGTTTCTTCCACTGCGCAAGCTCCTAGGCGTCTGATGATGGGGCCCACTGCGCTTTGGTGTCCACGGTGTCTGCGCCACGCCCTGTCGGGGTGTTTTCCGTGCACCAGAACGATGCGGCACGGTTGGGGAGCGTGGCGTAGCGGTGACTCGGGTAAGAGATCGAGTGACGCTTGGAGTGCTTGGCGTGAACAAGGAGCCGTGGTCATTGCCGGACGGCGTGAATAGCGAGCAAGACCCAGACTTGCCGGGCGTGCGATGTGGCGCTGACCTCGGCGAAACAGATTTCCGTGGCGGTGTGCTCGGAACGACGGGGAACGCAATTTGTCGGTGCGACCGAGGCGGAGATGACGGTATAGGTTCGACCGCATCCGAAGCAAACACAGGCAGAGAAGGCGGTGGCGGCGGTAGCAAAGGAGCTCCCCGCGCAGCAACTAACGAAGCATGCACATTATGTGGTTTGGGGTCGTTCGCGACGGCGTCTTCGCCTTCGTCAGAGGACTCTTTCCAAGAGTGCTCTGCAGCGCGGAGTCGCTTGCGTTTCGCTTTCGCAGCTTCCCGGCGCCTCATTGATACTTGCACTTTCTTTGCTTCCTGCTCTGCCCGCTGGCGGGCCAAAACATCCTCGGACAACCGGGGAAGCGTCGCGGTCTCAGTACGAGCCCACGCAGGCATTACAAAGTTTTTGAGGGGATTCTCTACTGGACCTGTTGTCGAGGCACCCTTAGACGGCACTGTAGCTACTGGCGTGGTCGTAGGAGGGTCGGTCGCTGCGGGACCAGACTGATAAGTGGAGGGGGGTCGCAAGGAAGCCATCCATTCCGTTCTGAACAGGGGGCGAGGGGGCGACGACTGAGTATGTCTCGAGGTTGATGCCACCTTGGCAGAGGGTGCGGGAACCGCTTGCGACGTGTTTGTCGATACTTGTACTCCTGAAGACATGGGATTGTTTGAGCGGGGATTGGGCCTACAGAAGAAAAAATACGCACCCTTTCGTCCTGAAGGCGGTCGCTTTCGAGCCTTTGAACGCTGGCGTGCCTCACGCTCCTCCATGACCTCATTCAGAGTACGCCTTCGTTTCAGCAACGTTGCATCTGATGCGACGTTAGAAGGCATATCTGTACTCCTAGAATGGATTGCCTTTGACGACAATGGGCCGGGAAGTAGCGATTGATTTTCATCCTTGTTCGGAGGCCAGTTGCCGTGCGCTGAAGAGCCCGAAGAACTAAGCTGTAAGCGAGAACCCAACGTTGCCAAGCTGCAGATAGAGCTTAACACTGATGGCAGCCGCATCGCGGGCGATGACATCGGGTTAGGTCCGGCCGTGGGCGAGGACAGAATTCGCTTCGCGGTCAAGGCTGTGCTGGATGTACGTGTCATGGACGGCGAAGGAGAGGGAGGTGGGGATGGTGGGGAGGTGTGTGCCTGACTTTGGACGTATTCATCCAATTTTCGTTTACGCGTTTGGGACGGGGAGGGTGTTTTTGGCATTTCCAACCCATACGTGGCAATCGTATTTCCCTCATCTGTCCGTCCTGGATATGCCTGCTTCGAGGTGGGCGTCAAATCTAGTGTCGGCGTCAAAATTTGAGATGATGTCGGTGTGCCCTCCCATCCAGAGGGAGGCGTACTCGTAGGTAGAGGCGACGAGTCTGTACTAGGCATTGGAGATTCTTGCTTGGTCGTTGGCGGAGAGATATCGTCACTGGCAGCGAACTGCCTAGGGGCCGATTTGCGGAATGCAGTAGTGTCAATAGTTGAAGAGTCGAGAATTACGATGTCTGAGTCTCCGTCGTCCTGTTCATCCTCCCCCTTGCTTTCCTTTGTCGTTGGGTTTCCAGTAGGTTGTTCTCCGCTGCTTGCAGAAGATCCCATGCTTGTCGCCGCTAGCTGGAGTAATTGGGGATTGGCAGTAAGCAAGGTTTGAAGCGCTGCCAAGAGAGCCGCTTGCTGTTCAGGGGTAGTGTTCGCTGTGTTGCCGGTGGAAGTGGATGGAATTGTGGACAGTAGCTGCAGCAGTGGGTTACGTGTCGCATCAAGGTATTGTGTAGAAGATTGGGAGTGCGGTTGGGTTTGGTCACGACCGAGGGGGTATGAATGCGTGTGGGAAGGTACGCTAGTTGAATTTGTTCTGGGCGCCGTCGCCGTGGAGCGTGCCAATGGCTCACAGATAAATGGTGAGTTTGCAGGTGGAGCTCGCGGCGGTTTGGGCCTCGTCTTTTTCTTGCAACGTCCCTCCACTTCCTGCTTAAAATCAGATCGAGTCTCTACTCCTTTTGACGAGCTGGCCCCTTCATTAAGTCCATCAATGACAATACAAGGTTTCCGGGAAAGAGGTGTTACCAGGGAGAGAAGAGGTGCTGGCCTGCGACCTTACTTTTGACTTTGAAGTAGACCCTTCGGGACGACCGGGCGCGCGACGGGGTGGACCTATGTAGAACTCCGGAAAGTCGGCTGAGCGGGTTAGAGTTCGTTGTTCCTGAGCAACAGACAGAGAGCTCATCCCAGCATCTTGAGGAGGGTAAGGTGGTTTAGGATGGTGATATGGAAGCGGTGTGGACGTAGAGCCGGTTGAAGGGTACGAGTGAAGCATAGGCCTTGGCATGCGTTTTACCTGTTAAGCGCGTCATTAACAAGAAAGTGCGATCTATACAAGGCTACGACGAATCTTGGGGACGAAATAAGCGCACCTCTCGAAGCGCAAACACAACCTCCAGTGCTGGGGAGGCATTTGGAACGATTGTGCCAGTGACAAACACCTCTGGCGAGTCGTTAGACTCGATCGCCCAGGACATAAGCCCAAGGGCAACCGCTACACCTGGAGGTGAGCCGGTGTCGTGGGGTGCGTGGACCAGACTTGTAGGCAGGGGCTGTGCCTCTAATGGGTCAAGGACATAGATGGAGAAGTCTCGCAAGGGGTCCTGAAGAAGAAGTTCCGGACTGCTGCAGTATGAGTGGACTACGAATACTGGTGCTAATCAGCACTCACCTGGAGTCACAGATTGCCGCAAGACAAGCCTTCAAGGGGACTTTGGCATACACCAATTGGGACGGTGCAGTTGTTCCACCGCAGATAACTGTCGAAATTTGTGACGAAGATTTGGCTAGGATATATTGCGGGTTGTTGTTAACCGTGTACAATATACGCACTGTTCGAAGCGATTCGATTAAGTACATCACCGCATAAGGGCCTGACACTCACGAAAAGCTTGTATTATTTGAGATTCCATTGAGAATGAGTGGAGCAACTATGTACTAGTCGCTGCATGAGCAAGGAATAGCATCAACTTCGCGTAAAGATGCGGCGCGACACGGCCTGTCACATGTGACAAGTCGTGTCGGTTGTCACACGAGTCTCGGACCGGAGTTGTCCGGGGCTGTCACCAGCACGTGCCGTCTCCGTCTGAGGTAGTGCACGTCCGAGTCAGAGGCACACCGAGCCATCATCCAAGTAAGATCCTCTAGCTTTGTGCTGCTGGTTTTAATCCAAACGGAAATACAGCACAAAATGCAGTCCGAGCAAGTCCAAGGAGCGCCGGAGGCCAGAAACCAACTCCCACAACCCATCGCCCAGCAGTTATCGAAGCTAAACACACTCGCAAACAGTCTTCGCGAATTGTGCAGACAGAATAGTGCTCAGCCGGAACTGCTAGAGCAGGCGATCAGAGCACTTCGGGTGGGACTGTCGATGCATCCACCTGGTGCTGACCGTTTCGCCTACCTCAATGATCTAGCAGGCGCACTCTTGGAGAGATACCAGCGCAGTGGCAGTATAGCTGACCTGAACGAATCGATCCAAGTCCTCGAAGATGCAGTGACGCGTTGTCCCCCCGGCCACCCTCTCCGCGCCGAAACACTCAACAACCTTGCAATCTGTCTTCAAGACAGATACAAAGAGGAACATGTGTTCAATGACCTGGATCGAGCCATCCATACTCACGAAGCTGCGCTGTCCCTACGGCCAGAAGGACATCCAGATCGCTCCTCTTCTTTGACCAACCTCGCTCTCTGTCTCCGCGACAGATTCAAGGAAAAGGGCTCCCAAGATGACTTACATGGCGCTATTGCGAATGGCCGAGTCGCTGTAGCGCTTCGTCCGGTGGGACATCCTCTTCGTCCGTCGTGCCTCAGTGTGCTTGCTATTGCCCTCCAATACAGCTATGTGCTGCACGGCGCCCTCGAGGATCTGCAGGAGTCCATTGAGCTCCTTCGCGCTGCTCTTGCGTTGCGTCCACTTCATCACGCTGAACGTGCCATGGTACAACTCAACTTGTCCTTAAGTCTTCACTACAAGTTCAGACGGGACGGTACTATACCTGACCTTAATGAAGCAATCGATCTTCTTTCTCCACTCAGGAAACGCGGGTCCCTTCATCACGTTATCTATCTCTCCTGCATCACTACCCTTGCCAGTTGTTTGAAGGATAGGTTCCAGCACTTTGGCTCACCGGCTGACATCGACGAGGCAATCTTACTTGATGCAGTTGCAGTCGAAGCTTGTCCACAGAACCACTCGGAGCATTCAATATTTCTCAACAACCTGGGAAACAGCTTTCATTGGAGGTTCTCGTCAAAGGGTTGTCCTAGTGACCTAGACAAGGCTATCGTGTACCACCAAGCTGCATTGGAGTTGCGTCAACCCGGACATTTAGATAGATCCTCGTCTCTGAACAACCTGGCAATGTGCTTCAAGCAGCGGTTCGAGCACTTGAATGACATCGAGGATCTCACTAAGGCCATCGGGTTCAACCAAGCTGCTCTAGAACTTCGTCCCGACGGCCACCCGCTTCGTCTGAATCCATTACAGAATCTCGCTGGATGCCTTGTGTTGCGATCTGCAGCACGCGGTATTTCCTCTGATCTCTCTGATCTCACCACCGCCATTGAACTATTCAAAGCCGCACTGTCACTTCAACCACCGGGCCTTCGCTCTCACGGACTTCATCTTCTTGCATTCAATCTACAACTTCGGTTTGAACATTCTCAATCCGTGGACGATCTGGACGAGTCTTTTCGGTTGTATAGGCAACTATCCGAGCCGAGGGACGTCGTTTCACGCTTCGACTTTGAGGCGGCCGTAGGATGGGCTCTATCTGCGGACAAACTCGGTCATGATTCGGCCATGACAGCATACCAGACGGCGTTGTTCTTCTTGGTCCGTTATAGCGCCATCTATCCGTCCTCCGTAGAACAATACCGGGTTGTAAAGGCGGAAATATCTTCCCTCGGCGTAGACGCTTTTTCTTACTGCGTTCGTCAAGGGGACATCAAGTCTGCAGTCGAGTTGTTGGAGCAAGGTCGGACGGTGTTCTGGACACAGCTGGCCCGTTTCGGTATACCTCTCGATGAACTCTGTTCCTCAGGTGCCGAGGCTGCAGGTCTGGCCGACGAGTTCAAACGCATTAGCGCCCATCTCCGCATCTTGTTCGATCAAACTCTGGAGCTTCAGTCAACCCAGACGCGGAAGCTGATCTCGGAGCTTGGCGAGGTTATATCCTGTATTCGCACCGTTCCCGGCTTTTCTAGATTCCTTCTACCTCCCGACTTTTCCGAACTGCAAACTACTGCCAAGGACGGGCCCGTCATCATAATGAACGCCAGCCGGTATACTTGTGATGCAGTGATAATCTTCCACGAAAGCGATCCGGCTCACGTCAAACTCAAGTCTTCGAAGTCTTATCTCTCCGTGCTGGCAGCACAGTTCCGGCATGTCGTGGACAACCCAAAGCGTGTTACCATCAGGGATATCGTCACCATTCTCCGTGAGATCTGGAAATGCGCGGTTGAGCCCGTCATTCAAGCCCTCCGAGCACACGCTGTCGCTCCCAATTCGCGCATCTGGTGGTGTCCGACCAGTGATTTTACGTTTCTCCCGCTGCACGCCGCAGGCCCATACCGACCGGGGCAATCCAACCTGTCCGACCTCTATATTTCCTCCTACACCCCCACGCTCGGTACGCTTCTTCGCGCGCGGAACCGCACACGCCCGCCCGTGCAGCGCCCCACATTCGCGATCGTCGGCGCGTCCAAGCCCACAGGCGAGACACCCCTCCCATCCGTCCCGGCCGAACTCGCCCTCGTCGCAGACCGCGTCCGCGACCACGCCCACGTCACCCTCCTCGCAGACCAAGACACCACCCTCGCACGCGCGACCGCCGCCGTCCACCGCAGCGCATGGGTCCACCTCGCCTGCCACGGCATCCCGGACCCCGCCACGACGTTCACGTCCGCGTTCGCGCTGCACGACGGGCGCCTGACGCTCGGCGCGCTCGTCCGGTCCGAGTTTGGCCACCCCGCGTTTGCGTTCTTGTCCGCGTGCCGGACCACCGTCGGGGATGCGGCCACGCCGGACGAGGTCGTGCATCTCGCGGCGGCGATGCACTGCGGGGGGTTTCGGAGCGTGATCGGGACGGTGTTGCCCGTGGACGATGGTGCCGCTGGCCGGGTCGTGAGCGCATTTTATGCGCACATGGTGGATGGGCCGGCTGGGCGTTTGGATTGCTCCATGGCTGCGGTCGCTTTGCACGCGTCGCTGAAAGCGTTGAGAGGAAAGATACCGTTCGACCAGCAGATCGTGTTCGTCCATATTGGTGTCTAGAGTCAGACGGTTCAAGATCTTCGACGAGTTTGTGAATGTTAGTATTCGATCGTTGTGGATCTTGGGTTGTCTTCGGGGAAGAAATGCCAGCGTGTCTGGCAAGGCTTTTCTTGCGCGTCGACTAGCTTTCTTAAGCACAGTCCCCGTGACTAAAGTAGACGCCTTTTCAAGTAAATAATCTGTAGTTATATATAATAAGGTGCGTGAGGTACAAAAGGGTAAAGGGAGAAATTCAATTGGTGGGGGGCAACTGCAGTCTCTCCAAACATATTTTCGCGACAGCTTCGCCGCTCAACGGGATGCTGTTCCCTTGGAACCCATCTGGATAATTCACCTTTGGCAGTTCGGGGTGAGTGAATCTCCTGTCAAATCCCGTACGCATCAGCACAGCGATCAACGCATTGTCGACAAAATGAATAGTCGAAAAGATGCAAGAGTATGAGACGCACTTGTCGTTCCAAACACCGTAGTGCTCCATCCCGAGCGATCGCGCGGTATACTCGTAGTCGCGTGCGAACCCTAGAGGGTAGAAGAACTCGATCACCGTTGATTTTGGGTTAGGTTGCATCCACACGAGGGCCGTTAGACCATTGCCGTGCACACCCATCATGATCTACTCCCGTAAATGGGTTCGTTCTTATAAGTCAAATGTGACCTGGTAAATAGCCACGCACTCACCGTCGTACGTGCAGCTAGCCTGAGTTGCTCCGCATGCGTCAGCTTGTCCATGCTGACGACGTTCACCTCCACCCCATGCTGGTCGCGAATCTTGTAGAGCTCCTGGACTAGCTTCTCGTGGTCCTCTTGTATCAGTTTTCGGCGGCCCCATTCTTGACGTGAGATATATGTAATGACAGGCTTCGACGCCGTATCCAGCTTCATGTCCAGACCACTGAACTTTGTTACGGCATCCCGGACGATGGTCCACCAGTACACACTGCCTGGCAACGCAAATGCCTCGGACGCGATGCGACCGCTGCGTTGGAAGGTATCACCCTTCATCGCAGCTGAGCGGTCGGAGAAGATGACGCGATCAAGGATCACTGGTCGCCCCATCTCCGCACGGTCTTGCCAATCCGCGCTATACTCGGCGGCGATAGACGGGAAGACGCTGCGGAGAACCCATTCATTCATCGAGGCGTAATCTCTCCAATGGTCGGCATCTGCGTGGGGAAACCAGATGCGACGCACCGCGGGCAGCACAGTCGACCCATTGGCGGAGATGGAGGGGTCTAATGATGAGTACGTTCGCCAAAATCCGAAGAAGAGCTCAGCGGACCAATGGTAGTAATGTGTGATGCTGAGGAGACCGCAATCACTCAGTAAGGTCCCACGCCGAATTAGATTGAACGTACAACTGCGGTGGATCGTTTGCGATCCACTGAACCAGGTGTTAGATGGGATACATTCACGGTTTAAACGACGCACTGTAGTCCCATCGACAAGGTCTGCACTCATGCCAAATAGTTCCTGAGCCTCGTCGATCGTTATAACGCGGAATTCGCGGTCGGTCGGCAGGCGAGCGGCTTTAGCCTCAGCTCCGTTCTCTACGTTGATGCCAGTCGAAGTTATGGTTTTGCGATCCGGAACGGACTCTGGGTCGTCGGAGACGACGAAGACGGTCCCATTCAACACAAACAGGTTGTCAAAGATCGTCCAGCCTTGAATGCAAGGGTCGGCAGTAAGTCGGGTGGAAGGACAGGCTACCCACCGGGGACATGGGAAACGACGGTCGTTAATGGCACCTTTCCGGGAGTCCAGGTCACTTGCGTGCGCCAACGCTCTGATGCTGTGGTCGGGATTCGGTCGTCCTGTGATGCCAACTTTGTACTAGAATCTTGTTTCTGGACAGTTTTGTCTGGAACTAAGCGTGAAGCGCGCGAGTCCCGTACTCCAAGGTCAATTCGAGGCAGAGAGAGCAGAGCAAAGAGCAGGAGAGCGAGAAGGATGATTTCGCGCCTCGTTGGCGCAGAAACTATGGGCTTGAGCATCTGTCACATCAACCGGGTGAGTGATTGAGACAAGTGGCAAAGTAAACCAGAGATATTTACAGAAAACGAGTGACTTTATCCTGGAAAAAGACTCGCTTCCGTAAAGGTGTAACAATGATCAGGGGGGGTCTATTACCTGCTACGGCCAATGACCCCCAGTCACTCTCGAGTGCTCTCCGTGAGGTTTTCAATGACACATCGATGGGTCTTGCTGGCAGAAAACAAAAACAACGCATCCCCGCAGACCCTCGGAATCTCAGCTGGGCTGACGGTGAACTCCTTTACTATCGCCATGTCGGTGTCGCTTACAGTCCACCGCTTGCCTCGCAGATGCCTCGCGTTTCGGTCTTTCGTATCTCTCCAAGTTCGGATGGGACGCATCCAAGGGCCTCGGCTCTTCAGGCGACGGGATGAAGACCCACATCAAGGTCCAGCAAAAACTCGATATGATGGGTATCGGCGCACAGCACCAGCGAGATCCTAATGGCATCGCATGGAAGCAAAACAAGGAGTTTGAGGCGTTGTTGAAAAGATTGAATGAGAGCGCAGGGCATGGGGAGGGAGCCGACGACGGAGACCCAGAAGAGGAGGGTATGAAGGTGCGTGAGACGGCGATGAGCGGGACATTCGTGCATGCACAGAATGAGGAAGCGGACAAGAAATCGGGGGAGTCGTCTGTGACGACGAAGAAAAGGAAACACGGAGGCGGCGACGATTCTGGCTCGGAGGAGTGTTCGAGGAAGAGACAGAAGAAGGACAAGAAGGACAAGAAAAAACGCCAAAAGTCTAATGCTGGTGACGCTGCTCATACCCCTTCCAAGCCTTCGTCAGCACCTCCTGCATCAGAGCCTCACTCTGAACCGATACCCAAGTCTCGCCCGATGGCGTAAGTTATTCATTCACAGTGGTTTACCATTCTCATTATCTCCGTCGATCATGACAGTCATCGTGCACGTATACGAGCCGCAAAGCGCATCGCAGGTAAATCCGCCTCAGCCATCGCAGAAATCCTTGGAATTGCCCCCTCTACTTCTGCATCTACACCGACATCAAGCCCTGCACCCACACCACCACCTTCGTCCACCCCTACCGCTCAACCTGCACTCTCGCTCGACAACTTGACGACATCAACCAAGAGCGTCGCCGATTACTTCAAGGAAAAGCTTAATTCTCGCTTATCCTCGTCATCTTCTCCTGCGTCATCCGCAGTTACCTCAGGATCTACTACACCCGGTCTCGGTCCACGGCCCGGGTTATCTTCACCCGACGAGGGGGAGTTACCCCGCAGAGGCATAGGCAGTCGGACTCCTACCGTTCTCTCCCAACTGCCCGAAGCACCATCAACGTCTCTAGCCACCGACGATAATGTTGGCGATCGAGATGGGAGGATGGAAAAATGGCGCCGGAAGGAGGAACGCAAGGCTGAGAGACGGAAGCGACGTGAAGCCGAGGCTAGCCAGGCTATACCCGAGGGCGTGCCAACCGTGGTGGATGAGGGACCCGGAGAGCATGGCATGGAGAGGAGCCAGAGGATATCCACGAAGGATAAAAAACAGAAAAAAACGCCATGAACGGAAAAGAGTAGGCCTCGACCCATCGCAGTCAAATGAAAGTGACGATAATCCCTGTAAGCCCGCATACGATGCATCATCATTGTCACACCATTGTAGCCACCGGTATAGATCGAGCTTGGCCCACTTCTCCTCTCCGAGTCAGTGTTTCTTGCCGCTTGGCAGTGGCCACGGTGGGTTTTTACACACGTCCCTAAGACACCAAATCTGCCTTTTACCAGCGGCATTTCGCTCCGAACAAGTATGCCCCCAGCATGGCGAGTTGAGAACTTTGAATAGCGACGACCGAAATGTTACATATATAAAATTCGGCCGTTGGAGTGACTTTAATGTCTGTGCATGCCCATCATGATTGGCAGACACTGACAGGCGCCAACCGAGGGGGTGTTCGAGGGACCGGAGATGAAACTGCCTGCCGACATGCCGAGGGCGCTGAGTCCAAAAACCTTCTGCCAAAGTGAGCACGAGCTCTCCAACAAGTTGATGTTTTGCTAATGACTCGATCGGTCGCCTGCAAGTGTGGCAGCATTGGCATTCCAGTGACGCCACTGCTACCACACTTGTGGACAACCGATTCTCTTCATCATCCATCACCTTATTGACGGAAGATCCAGGTTGAAGGGTGCTTCGCCAACGGTGGGACTACAAACGATTTTTATTCGCCGATCCGGTATATGTCAGGCAATCGACCTTATCGACAAAGACCGCTCAACTCTTGTGAAGACCAGTATTGAATTAAACCATCACACTCCCTTGTCAGGCGAACGTGCCGCTCTTCAAGCACTTGGGGGGGACTTACTAGAGGCACACACTCCGCGTCGTCTAGTCAGGGAGCGGATTTTGAGTATGATGTCTCGACATTCGGTACGATATGTTCGCGAGGACGCAAGACCCACTTTGGACGACGTTTTAAAAGTCAAGTGGACGGCAGCTACCGGCCAACGAACACTTTTTCCATCCTTGCAGAGCAACTGGTGAGTGGCACAGCGACTTCAAGTCACTCGTGACGCGAGCACATGGACATTCTCAGACTGCCCCCAGGTAACAAGTCTCGAAATATGCAGCCCTTCGCATCCCGTCAATCCCGTCGTCGTAAGGAAATGGCCCAACCAGCAGCGATACTCTACTAGTACCTCGACAGATTGTCCTGAAGATGGTACCGATCGAGTCCCCTCGCTTGCAAGGTACTTCACCATGGTTTAGACGGTAAGGTGTTGTACCCCGGCGGGTGGTCCATCCAAGACGACCATGACGGAGATCTGAACCACTGAGCGGTCAACCGGGCGCCGTCGAATGATGCATAGGATTTAGTTTCCAAACGTTAGAGTCGGCTTATCATTGGGTTCCCTATCCAGGCACGTTGAAGACTGGCTTCTGAATCTCGTATGAACTCCCCATATGACGCACATTGCAAAGTTTACTTGAGGAAGCATCAAAGCAGAGAGTACCTTGTACTGGATTCGGGCTTTACATCGGTTGAAGCAACGCTCGAATTATCGGATGGTCTAGGCTATTACACTGCATGAGATACAAACATTAGGAATCGTCTGAAGATATCGTAGTGTGTGTGAGACACCAGCACCGATTATCTCACTCCCTGGGTTCCTCTGAGTCCGTCTCCATCTCAAATACTTTTACGCCATCGCGCATTTCCTCGGCAGGACTTTCGCAGTGGACTCGCAGCGCGTTCACGACCTCCGGGAACACATCCTTGTCGACGTCCTTCCCCCACAGTACGTCCAGATGCTCATACCCCTCCAATTTCTTCACTCGCGTCTCACTCCCTGGCAACGCGCTGACCATGGCGTCAATGTCCACGAGACTATCCCTGTTTCCATACAGCAATAAAATCGGAGTCTCGATGTTCCGTGTGGGGAACCGGGGAGGGCGGTAAGCCTTGGCAGTATGGGCAGCGCCACCAAACAGCGTGATGTCGTCATCAAACATTTGGAAGGCGGACTCGCGCATGATCTGGAACCAGTGGACGACCGATTTGACGGAGGCATAAGAGTATAAGTGAGCATACGCGGCCAATTTCTGCGTGGTAGTGATGTTACGGTTGTCCCAGTGGAAAAGGAAGAGGAGAGCGTGATCGATGACGAAAGTGAAAATAGGGGGGTAGAAGATGGATTGCCAGGTCGCAACCGAGGAAAGGATCGCTTTTCGGCCAAAGAAGAGGTATACCAATGTCGGACTGCACAGAGATGGTTAGCAAGAACGGCGGATGGGGCGGACCAAGGAATGGCTTACGAAGCCTTCATAAGTGCGTCTACAACAGGGGTAGCCAATCCAGCGGGGCTCATCGCCGGCGCAAGAGCGACTAACACGTTAACCTTTTCATTCAACTGCGGGTTGACGCTCAACGCGGCGAATGCCTGCGCGGTGCCTTGGCTAAACCCAACATAACCAAGGCTACCCACGCTGGTACGTGCGAGGATATACTCAATAGAGTCGGGGATGTCATGCCAAGCAAATTCATCTAGGCTGTAGTTCCAGAACTTGGAGGAATTCGGCTTGTGGTGCATCGATTTTTTTGAGTATTTGTTGCCGCGGTTGTTCCCGAGCCAAACATCGAAGCCTGCGGATCACATCGGACAGTATACAAGGTCAGCTCCAATCCCACGCACATTCCAGGCGCGTCCGTGCTACACACCTTGCTCCGCGAGGACAAACGGCAAACAACGCGCCTCGTCCGTGAGACAGACCCATACCTCGCTGTTCATAAGTAGCCCATGATGGAGATATACCGCTGGTTTCTTCCCGTCGGGCTCCGTGTAACGTGCGACGCCTTCACCCTTGCGACGAGGGATGCGATGCAACGTCAAGACGTAGCCATCCTTGGTCAGAACGACGTGCTCCTCATGCGCATACCCATAGAGCGCAGCGAGCTCCCCAAAGTCCTTAGCAGCGCGGATAGAAGAAGCAAATGCCTCCTCGGAAGTCGGTGTACCACGCGCACTCGCAAAGCGATCGAAAAGGACTTGAGAGCGGTTGTAGAACCAAGCCACGACGGTTTTTGGTAAAAGAAGCACAGTAAAACGGAGTAGAGTCTCTACGCCGAGTATGGAGAGGCCAACGAGGAGAGCGATGTATTCTTTGAGAGAAAGCCGTCCAATGAGTGGGATGTGAGCCATGTCGAAGATCCGCGCAAAGTGGGGAGCCGCTGGCTCCGCTCGCGAGCGTAGATAAAAATGGAATAATGGTGCAAGTGGCAAAAGATCGCTTACCTAAGGAAATTAATAACCATCGGCGTGTGCCTGACCTGTCCGAGTCCAACTTCAAGTTGACCGTCACTGAGATCGAGTTTCCTCCATTCACCTCCCTTCCAAGGTTCAGCTTTACTATGGAACCAAAATCGTGGGATCAGAGGAAGAAACCACCCTGGCAGGCACTCTTAGTACGATATCAGTTGTCAAGCATATATCTCACTGGCAGGTTTAAATTGCTGCTCTGCAAAAGTCCGGCGTCACAGATGCCTATAGTATCGATCTGTACAAGGTGTTACTAGCTAACTTGGACGCCAACATCCCAAGTATTGGGTGAAGGCAACTCAGAAACCTACCGTTGCCTATGTCAGGGCTACCACTTATCTTTCTCTGAAATCGGTCTCGCAACCCCACAACTCAAATTTGTACCATTAAGCGAAAGCGACAAGAACGAGAGCGACGCTGACGACTTCTCTGCAGTAGCTCCAAAATGCCTCACGGCCGCGCAACATTCAACTGTTCGCATATTGTAACGGTTCATTGACCAAATAATATCAAGCTCTGCGTGAGTACCATTCCTATGGGTATCAGAGTAGCTGAAGGTGCTATGGTAATGACTGTGCTAACATAATGACCGTGAAGCTAACGAAAGAAAAAGTTCCAGTCCACGATGAACACGTTTAGTTACCCGTCCAATCAGTGTACGGGGTCGCGGCAAACCCGATTCGGTTGTTGGTAACGTCGTGGACGCTATAGAAACGTTCGCTGAAATCGTAGAATCCACAAAATCAGTCATCACCGCAAGGAAAGAATATAAAAAAGCCTACGCACAGGAAAGTGTATCCATTTATAAAGTCGAGGCCCTCCCCGAGTTTGGTTTTCAAGTCGCTGACAATGAGGTAGATCTCGTCGGCTTTACCTCCTATCTGTGTGTTCAGCGAACGCGGCCAGATCTGCGCATTGGGAGTAAGGGTCCACTCGTTCTTTCCAATTGTGAACGTCAACGGCTGCAGGTGGTCATATTGATCTGGGGTGATTTTGAGCAAACTGGTAGCGGAGTCGGGGACACCGCCAGTCTGCTTCTGATATTCATTGAAGGCCTCTGGAGACATTGAATCAAGAGATCAGGGAATGCTCAACAAATCTCGACAACATCACTCACCTGTAGCAAGAAGGATGAGGGTTGATCCGGTATCAACAATACCAGCAGCGGGAGGCAAGATGGCGTTGCTGCCGTATCGAATCGACTGGTCGATACCCCAGAATGTGTTCGCAGGCGAAGAAGTCGTAAGTGGAACATACCCCACTGGGCCAACTACGACCGACTCGTCATAGCCACCAAAGGTGAGGCTTCCGGTGCTATCACCCGCAGAAGATGGTACAAAGTAGACCCCGAGGACCTCCGCTGCTATCGTGCCTCGAGAATACAGATTGTCCGTGACAGTAGGGACTTCCTTCGTATCGCTGACCGTACCCACGGTCAGGTCGACAGGACCTACACCGAGGATTCCATCAACACCCTTGAAACCATTGGACTTCTTGGCTACCCCAATAGATTGGCTGGGGATTGTCAATTCGGAGGAGAGAGCGACGGTATCAAGGTATTCATCTCCAGAGAATCCCCCGGAGCCGTAGGTCACCGACTATATACTCATTTAGCTCGCGGCAAACAGTAAAAGGTCGCTACAAGCTCACCACAGTGTTACCTGTCTTTGTGCTAGTACTGGTCGGAACGTATGCCTTATCCGCGCCTACAAATGTGTTGGAGCTCCCAGTATCGATCAAAAGCGTATCTAGGACCATTCAGTTCATGTATGGACAATGAGCAGCATTTATACTCACACTCTGTTGGGGGAGAACCAATTCCCACCTGAGCCGCGTAGTGGACGTTAGCATTTGTGATGCTGATAGCGGGGCTGCGTTTCCCAAGCTGACCACTTTGTGTCAAAGCCTTAACCCGAGCAAGGTCCCTTTCAGGAAGGGTGGCAAATTCGCCGCCTCCAACGATGGTTCTTGTAATATCAATGGTGGCCTTGCCGGTGCGACGAGTAAGGGGACTTGCGTCCACAGCGGACAATGCGATCAGTACAAAAGATAGCAAAGTTTTAGAAGGGAACATGGTGGTTTGTCGTGGGCTTTGGACGACCCCAGCAAAGTTTTCCCGAAGCTTTTATAGGTTAGACGGCGGTCTTTTTTTATTAGGCAGGAAGCCGCCACTGCAGAAAACCAAAATCTCTTACGTGAGAGTAGAGTGGACATTTCATAATAACCCCATTCTTCGTGTAGAACTCACCGATTGTGCCGAAATGATGTCGTCAATAGGTTTTCCGGATCTTCAAGTTCATAGGGACAGCTGACTGTGATTTGAAAGTTCAAACTTGGGATTGTTCGTGGAGGCAAGCATTACCTGCCTGCTAGTGTGCAATGCGCTTTTATACAAGTATCACTGTGATGCACGGCTACACCTATCCGCAAGTTGGGCGGCCCCAGCGGCTAAATCACTCTTGATGAGGTCGTTCTACTAAGCGATACTAGCCTGACTCGCTGCCACTGGCAGTGCGTCCTACAATAGTGCAAATAAATTAAGCTAAATCCAGCCAACTTCTTCACGTCACCTGGAGCGCTGGACCATGTGTTGATACGACACGCTGTACGTCATTAGCTGATACGGGGGTGATGCGGCGGTTGGGATGATATGATTACATGGTAGATTGGCCTACAGAGTTCCACTCAAAGCCTGAGCCAGTGACAACTTCGGTCTTATTAAAAATGATAAACTTGAAGAGAAGAAGTTAGGTCTCACCATTATTGACCTTCGCAGTTGCCCCAGAACTGCGACATTACAAGTAAGCTCGATAAGTCTAAAGTTGGACGCTTAATCGGCTAAGCTAGTCTGAGAAGCCATGATGTCAGGGGGTTGCCGAACAAGTTGAATGGATCAGTTTGAACTTTATGTAAGTACTTCACAAACCGCCACCCAGGCTGTGCCGCACTGGCAGGCCGCATGTCAGTGCTCCCGAAGCTTTCAAGTTTCTACCAAGTGACTAGGCGATGACCCGTGAGCCCTCCAGATCTATACCTCAACGTTTGAGTCTCATAGTATTACCCAAGCTCAAAGGAGAACGAAATGCCACACAATGCAGGTTGACATGTCACGGCCAACTCAAGTTATGGGCGTCCGGCTTTTTGATTCCCGGTGCGGCAAAAGTTTTTATCATGTTACAGCAACCCTTTCCATTCCGGCAATCCTCTCTGATCTGATAGGCCGAATCATGCTCGGAAAGAGATCTAGCCTCATTCCTTGGCGCCGCATATTACAAGCCCATGCGCAAAGAGTTCAGACTCTGCGTGAGGAACCTGGGGATGATGAGCAAACCTTCGACGACCTGAAATTGACACGGCCGGCCGGCCCATCAGTGAATCAAAAAGTGAGCGAATATTTGACAAGCCATGGAACGGTTCATTTCTAATATGGAAATTATGAACTCGCTTCACCAGCCTGCATTCGGAAAACTGTCTTGAGAGTGTTACTTTACAAGACAGCTCGTCAGATTAGTAAACGCTAATTATGTAAGGACAAACTACATTCGTGCTTGGTCCGAAGTTGTTTACAGGTCCGTTTTTACTTTCGCTTTCCGATTCCTTTTGGGCGGTTCAATGAGTCACGCTCTGCAGCTATGTAGCAAAAAAAACGACTCCCAGGGTAGTCCCGGGCCGTCTCTTCTGAGTGACGATACTGTAGGTCCCGTTTGGACCATAAACTACTAGGTAGTACTAGTATGCCTCGCTTGAAATGGATCAA
>JBBPOD010000477.1:0-18401 GCA_038091255.1 Tylopilus intermedius | reverse complement strand
CATGCCCGAGGTTAAATCTGATAACGTCTGCCAGAGTCCTTACTCCAGTGGGAACTTCCACCAACTCTGCCAAGTACTTGTTTAGTGCTGGTTTAAAGTCAACCGTCAAAACCATGTCCTCTGCCTTCGACAATTTCAGTTCTTGAGCGCTCGGGAAGTCCACTGGGTCAATGACGTGTGCTCCCAGGTTACGGAAGATACCAAGTGACTTGTCGAACGCGTCATTGATGATGGTGTCGTCTTGAAAGAGTGCGCGGGGGACCCCGAGCCGTTTGCCGCGCAAAGCGTTAACATCCAGTGCTTTCGTGTAGTCTGGCCATTCCTGGGGTGGCGGCAGGCCAATATCACAGCTATCGTTTGGGTCATGTCCGACAACGATGGAAAGGAGGAGTGCCGCGTCGGCAACGCAGCGAGCCAAGGGACCGACCGTATCCTGGTGAGGAGAGATAGGGATGACTGATAGCGGGTTCGCTCAGAAGAATTTATTCCATACACGGTTGCCTCCCTACCTCCAGAGCGCGAAACAAGACCAACAGTAGGCTTGATTCCCACAATATTGTTCCGACTCGCAGGGAGAACGATAGATCCTGTTGTCTCTGACCCAAGGGTGGCCGCCGCGAGACCTATTGCCGAGGCGACGGCGCTGCCCGAACTGGAGGCACTTGGGTCAAGATTGGGGTAATATGGGGCGGTAGTCTGTCCGCCGCGAGCAGAGAAGCCGTTGGGCACACTCTCACCACACCAACTTGCCCACTCTGCCATGCTTGCTTTTGCTAGCAATATGGCACCTGCTTCATGAAGCTTTGAAACCACAAATGCATCACGGGGGACAACAGATCCCTCAAGCGCGTAGGAACCTTTGCATCGCAGGTCAGAATCAGTGCTCTGCAAGAGAAGATGTGCTCACCAGCGGTGGTATTCATGCTATTTGAGAGCTGAGAATCATATTTAGGCGTATCGACTGTAACTTACCCCAATTCAAGGGCCGTTGCGATGTTGTCTTTGATCAGGATGGGTATACCATGGAGAGGTCCACGGCTTCCTTTCTGAGATCTTTCAGTATCTAGATCCTCAGCTCTTTGCAAAGCGGTGGAATTAATGTCTGAGACCGCGTGCAGAGCTGCGCCTTTTAAATTGACTTCTTCGATTCTAGCCAAGTACGCCTAGAACGGTGGTATTACAAGATTTGAAAGACAAAAACGTCCGGCATACATTTACGAGGTGGGTTGACTTGAATCTGCCGTTCTCCAGACCATCCTGAAGCTCGTTGATGGTGGCCTCGTAGAGGTCAGGGAGGGCGGTATCGGATGGCATGATGATGAACGATCTTGGTCGAAGAATATATATGGTAATTTACCTCCACTTACCGCCGGCTTTCCATATTTGGATATTTTATCACGTGATAACACAGTATACAAACAAGACCAAGCATTTGAACGGAGCCTGCAATTGTCCGCTTAAACGACGACCTTGTTGACCATGTCTGACACCGACGGCGACATCGACGATGAACTCCTCGAACTTGCCGGCGCAACAGAGAAGAAGAGAAAGCGCCAAGCCAGCAGTACCAAACAATCTGGAAACAAGAAGCGCAGAGCAAGGTATGCACTTTTCCTAGCTTGCTGTGTTACATCTTCTGTACCTCTGTCTACTAGCGCTTCCGACAGTGACTCGGACAATGCTCCGGAAAGCGAAGAAGAGCAGGAGGTAAATCCCTTCCCGCTGGACGGCAAATACGAGGACGATGCAGACAGGGAACGGTGAGTTCTGCACTAGGTACAAGAAAGTAGCTTTTGACATCGTATCATCCCCAATGTTATCAACGTTGCAACCGAATAGACTACTTGGAATGTCTGAGGTTGAGCGAGAGAACATCCTCGCCGAACGACAGGAACAAATGCAAAAGATACAAGACAGACGGAAACTGCTGGAGATGATCAAGCAACAAAAGCATGGTCCGGCAGATGCAGATGCAGTGGCCAAGGCTGCGAAACGTGCTGACAATGTCTTTCTCTCACAAGGCACCGTCTAACCATTCGTTCGCAGGTCAACATGCTGTCAGAGGAGCTACGAAGGAAAAATCGAAGAAACTTGACGAACTTAAAGCCCGACGCAAGGCAAAGGACGAGAAGAAGCGCGTAAGCATCATCAGTTTTACAGCCAACTTCGTCTCTTATGGCTTCTAGACACGCACCGACTCTCCCAAGCGGGACCGCTCGTCATCACCCATGGATATGGAGACCTCTTCTGGCGAAGAGGAGGACGGTCAGATTACCAAATACGAAGAGGAGGAAGAAAAGGATCGCAAACTATTCTCTAAGCAACCTAACCCAGATGATGGACCTGCTACTCTTGAAGATCTGTCGGCGTGCAGACTGACCCGGGATATGCTTGCCAAGCATTGTATGGCACCTTGGTTTGAGGACTATGTCAAAGGCAAGTCCCGTCCAGCACCTGTCCCTAGCCAGCTCAAAGCTCTCCATGCAAGGTGGTTGGGTACGCTACCTAATTGGACAGGAGAACAATGAACCGGTATATCGGTTGTGTGAGGTGACAAGTGAGTCAAGTTTTGGAGTTGTTTTTCTTCCACATTAACAGGTTGCAAGATCTTGGTGCCAATCTTACACGACCATACAAGATTAACGACAGGACCGTGAACCAAGCGCTTGAGCTTAAACATGGCAAGTCGGTCAAGACTTTTTATATGGACAAGGTGTCCAATGCGGCCTTCGACGCGGTGCGTACTTTATCTTCCCTCTTCCTCAGGTCTGATATGGCAGGCTGTAGAAGGAGTTTGATCGACTCAACAAAACATGTGCCGTGGACGACGTGCGACTACCCACCAAACGACAGCTAGAGAAGAAGGCTACCCAGCTTCACAAACTCGCTACGCAACCCATGACAGAGGTCTGGGCCTCTCCCGCAATTGCCGAATATGGCACTGAGGTATCATTTAGAGTGACATCACGGCGATGGTTGCTCGCAAGAACCAATTTAACCAACAACAGAGCGCAGCGGCTATTACGATGGAACGCTCCCGACTTATGCAAGCAAAGACTCTCGCCATGCGACGTCGGGATTACCCCGAGGTGGCCGTCATCGACGCAAAGCTAAAGGAACTCCCTGTCGTCCAAACCGTGCGAGAGGGCGAGGAAGAATCGCTTGCCGACAAACTTGCCAAAGTCAACGAACGGAACCGCAAAGCAAACGTGGAAGCTGTACGAAAAGCCGAGCTCCTCGAGGCGGAGCGGAAACGAAGAGAACGCAAGCTTCACCCAGCAGGCTCCGGCGTTGCCACCCCTTCTGACCCTAGCGCGAGGCTCAGGACGATACCAAGGACGTTCAACGATACATCCAGGTTTGTACTCTATCTTGTTGTGGCTTGGTTCCCCGCCACATTCGTTCACCTCGTGCCAAACAGGTCCGTAACGCCCAACATAAATGGAACGCCCGTCATCCCACCACAACCGGCACCCGGTTCGCGACCGGTATCCCCGCTGCCGGCGTCCACCCTAGCGAGCTTGCAACCCACCCTGCGGAAAGACAAGTCTTTAGAAACCTCGGTGATAGAAAGCATAGAAGTCGACCTTGGGGATTTCTAATTCGGAGATCTATTTCTGTCATGTACTATCTGTCGTGACGCGGGATTGGCAATATTCCGTGTTCTTGTCTCATTTTTTCCTGGTTCTTCACGATATCATGTCTTCTTACAAATGCCACCGTGGTTGTAGTCTCTGACCTTGTCTCGTCCAATGTACTTACTTTACGAGCGAGAATGTATGGCTGATTCACGTCAGTCGACATTCTTCCAATGGATTTTTTTTCACTACTTGTCGCAGACTTGCATTTGATCAATGCTGCCGACAAGGCAGAGTGTGAATACCATTTCATTATTCGTCGCATGCACATCCGATGCTGACTATGATTACCTTGGAATTGCGGTGCCTCCCCAATCTAGCTATGGACAGCGGGGAAAGAGTTGGGAGAAAGAGAAGAAGCATCAAAAAAGATCTTTCCGGGTGCGTGATATACTAGTAACTCAGTTTGTTGGAATACCAAGAGAGAGAAAAAAAGCGAAGACAATCAAAAAGAGAACAGATTACGTCCGTGTCATAGCGTGCTGTCATGGTCCGTCGACACTCACTTTTTGCGAAGACACCGCGACGACGGGTCCGTTCGAATACGGGATTAGTGGTGACGTCGTCCGGGTCGTCATAAAGATGGACGGCGCGTTGCTCTCCCCGATGGGAGCAGGGGCGATGCCTGGACCTGGGGGAACCCCAGGGCCGCTGGTGAGTATCCCCGAGGACGTCACCCCAGGCCCGTTTGATGAAGTCGATAGGACGCCTGGGACGCCCGGACCTGTCGGTGGGACGACGCCAGGGCCGGCAAGGCGAGGCGAGTAGCCCATCGGCATACCTAGCTTTGGGAGCGCGGGTGACGACTTGCGCGGGAGTGGAAAGGGTCCGGTAGATGACGAGGCGGACGGCGGTCCGTTCATCGAGGGTGAGGACGTAGGTGGTGCTCGCGGAGGTGACGTTGTAAGCGGCCGAGGCAGCTGTGATAGCCCGTTCGATGTTGCATTCGAATAACGGTGGGGAGGTGTGTGGTAGCGTTCAGGAGGGTGAGAGAATGGAGCTGACGGAACGTTTGAGCTAGCTGAGCCGGGCTCGCCTGGACCAGGAGTCCAGCCATGTCGAGGGGAAGACGCGGTGGAGGAGATGGTATGATGCGATGGCGCGAGTACAAAGGGTGTTGCAACTGGTCGGTCGCGTTCCCTCTCCCTGTCTCTTTCACGTTCCCTGTCTCTGTCTCGCTCATCATAATTGTGCGAGGGCGGAAGCGGGTGAGTGGACGAAGGCCTGCTTCCAGGCATACTACTCCCTCCAAGCTTCGCCTCGTCCCTCTTCCAGTGTGATTTGGAGGAAGGGTTCGCAGACAGGTTGATGATCTCCATTGTCTGTACACCTGGGGCAAGGCCGGAACCTGGAGGGTGCGGGGAAGCTCCGTCAGGACCAGATGAACTCGTACCAGAATGGTGATGGTGCACAACGTGATGATGATGCCTGTGGTGGTGGTGCTGCCCTACATGATGATGCGGCGTTACATGTGAATTCTGGGTATGCTGGTGCGAATGTTGTCCGTGAGCATGATGGTGAGGGTGTTGGGAATGCTGGTGAGAATGGGACTGGTTTGCGTGCACTGGGTGAGGCTGATGAGGCTGACCGGGGTGTTGTTGTATCTGGTGGGTATGCGGGTGCGGATGGGGGTGTTGGTGCAGATGACGCTGAGCCGACGTTGAAACTATCGGTTGGGCCTGGGGTCTATCTCTTTCCCTGTCTCGTTCATTCCTCTCGAGCCGTTCCTTCTCTTCTCTGCGCCGTGCGTCCCCAACACCCCAATCCATGCCTCCAGCAGGCTTGGGACCCCAAGCAGGATATCCGGGCCCCATGTTAGGGCCAAACTCCCGTTCGCGATCTCGCATCTCTCTCTCGCGCGCCGCCAGTTCCCGATCACGTGGGTTGAGCTCTCGGTCCCGCACCTCGCGATCTCGCTGGATCATCTCTCGTTCTCTATCCCTCTGGAGTTCACGTTCACGCTCCATAAAATTGGGGGGACGTTGGATTCGTGCACCTCCGGGACCGATGACTGGCGTGCTCGTCGTGCCTCCGGGGCCGATCACGATGCTTGTTCCGCCCACTCCAGGACCAAGGGAATATCCTGTCGAACCTGTTCCGATAGAGGGGGGTCCCTGAAATACACCCATCGCTGGCTGCGAGAACGACGGCCCATCGGCATTCGGGGTGCCTGATCCTGGGATGCTGACGGCGCCTGCAATTGCCGTATTATGCGAAGGTCCCGAGGGCTGCGCAGGCGGTGCAAAAGGAAGACCAAGACCAGGTCCGGAACTACCGAGTGGGAGTGGGGGTGCTCCAATTTGAGCGGGATTGTTAGGAGTAATGCCAGGACCCAGATTTGCTGGGTAGGCCTCTGCGGGACCACCTATGCCGAAACCTGGGGGTGGCACAGGGCCTCCAAAGCCCATGGCTGCGGGGCCAAATCCGGGTGCGGTGCCATTGTAGTTGACGCCGACAGCCATCGGAACGCTGACTGGGGGACCATATCCCATCCCGAACCCATATCCCATCCTCCGGTGCTGAAAGAGAAACTCGAGATCGGCCGCGATATCGTGGGGCGAGAGCGTTGGGAGGTCGGGGTAGGCTGTTGCTCCACCTACGCAAATTGAGTCGACTGTACTGATCAATAGTAATGCGCACTCACTCAGTCCATCGAATCCTGGGTAAAGGCCGACACCTTTTGCGTTGGACGACTTTTTGCTTAGTGCAAGATGCGAGAGATGGGATGGTAAAGGAAAGGTATTTGCAATTTGCCGCAGGGTGGGTGCCGGCGGGGGGTTAAGTATCGCATTGGGAACACGCCGGGCTAGAGCTAAGTCAACTTTGCAAAGAAAGGCGAGCATGGACGCATACAGACCTCCTGGAGGTCTTTCGATCGTCCTCCTATCCCTCTCAAGCTTGCGCCTCTTTCTGTTCGTCTCGGCGATCATCTCGGTCTGGAGTTCGATACGAGCAATCTGTGCATTATTCAGCAAAAGATGTATGCGTGCAGAAGACAAATGACACGCTTGAGACAAGTTGCTATACTCACATCCCAGCCTTCCCAGCACCATGCCTCTTCTTCACGCCTCTTCCTCGTGAGTGCCTCAATCTCGTATGTCCTCTTCTTTGACGCGAGCGTCAATCGCTTGTCGCGTCGTTTCGTGAGTTCGTTTTGCAGGTAGTGAAGTTCTGGATGGCTACCTGGTACCAAGAGGTAGATAAGCAAAGAGAAGTGTGGAAACATGCGGTACTGACCGTCACAGACCAACGCTTCCTCCCAAGCCAAGCCTTCCATTTTTTCAACGTAGACCCTCTCTCTCAAGAGCGCAAACTTGAGCTCGATCGTTGCCAAGACGTCAAGCGCCTCTGCTCTGTGGGCGGGCTGAAGATCAGGATCCTCGTCTTCTGGCTCGGGTTCGGGCTCTGCCAGCGGAGTGGGAGAAGGAGGTTGTGAGGGCTCTTCTGGTTGCATGTCCTCATCTTCGTCTGCGTCGAGTTCTACGTCGCCGTCTGGGGCAGGATGACGATCGTCGTCGTCAAGCGGGTCAGGATAATTGTCTTGGTCGATGTCTTCGTCCTGCATGGCGACGGGAAGGACATCCTCGTCTGGGGGAGTTACGGTTGGGTCGACGGAGGCACGCATAGAAGGAGGTATGGACGGGTTGTCGTTGGCGGGGTCCATGGCGGAGGTAGAGGGAGGGGGGCTAGGTTTGAGATTGGTGTTGAGAGTAGGACGGGCAGGGGATTGTCGAACGGCAGTGGGGCCGTGGTCTTCGGCATCATCGTCGACGTCCATTTCGTCGTCTGAGCGGAGGGGGGAGGGAGAGGGGGTACGGTCATCGTCTTCGGAGAGAGCAGGGTTGTTGTTCTGGACGGACTCGTCGTCGGAAGTAGGCGCGTCTGGGTCGTAGAGTTTGTAGCCTCGTTCCCATAGAGTTTTGAGCAACTTGTCGTGAAACCGATCAGGGAGCTTCAGACCGTGTTTTGATCGAGGTACTTTTGAGGGATCAAAGGGCATTGGGACGACGACTTTTTTTCTGGGCTTTCTGGGAATGGGGACAGTCTTGCGGGGCAGGCGTTTGCGTTTGCGTTTGAGATCGGCAAGACGATCCTTGCGAGGATCTGCCTCCTCGCCCTCTTCCTCTTCCATGGCGCGAGGGGGTGTGGGGAGCTCCTCCTCCTCCTCTTCCTCTTCCTCCTCCTCCTCTTCGGCGTCTGGGGTAGGGCTAGGCGATTTGAGCTTGGAAGGGCGAGAGGCGGTGTCGGAATCTGGATCAATGGGACGACTTGGACCGGGAGGGGGGTGAGAGGGAGAAGAGAGACCGTTTGCGGGGGTGGGTGTTTCGGAGGGGGAGCCAGTTGCGCCGTTCTTGTAGGCCCAGTCCCACATGGGGGCGGGAACGAGCCCGCCGCGTTTCTTGCGCTTGCTCGAGGATGGCGCGGAAGACCTGCCAGAGTAGGTGGCGGCAGGATTCGATTTCCTAGGGTGGTATGTGCGCTGCTTCTGGCGAGGGTTGGATGATTTGCGAGGGCGGGGAGGGGGGTCTTCGTTGTCTGAGACGATGTGGGTGTTCTGGTCGTGGTCGTCGTCTGTGAGCTCGGAGAGTTCGGACTCGTCTATTGGGTTTGGCGGGGGAGAGGGGGAGGGGGAAGAGAGGGAGCCGAGGGGAGAGACGGAGTGGGACATTTGGACGATGGCGTTGGTCGACGAAGAACGCGTGCGACGGGGAGGAGGCGATCGAAGCGTATCCGGAAAAGGAAAGAGCAAAGATGGACCGTGCGTCACTTGTCACGTGACTGATAGCATATATCAGGGGCTAATTCACCTTTTTTGGGTTCAACGATGAACGTGAACCTGGATGTGCTCGAGCTCATCTTTGCGGAGCTGCGTGGCGCGGATCTCGTCGCTGCAGCTCAGGTCAGCCGCGCATTCCTGGCGGGTGCTATCCCTTCTCTCTACGCGGGCATCGAGTACACACTCCGCCATGTAAAACGCGCCAACTACGAATTGTCCCCCTTCGCCACCCTCGCCGCCCATCCACACCTCGCCGTCCACGTCAAACGCATCGCTCTCCACGCCGCACCCGCCTCTCACCACTCTGCCACCATAATCGACCCCGCTTTCTTGCACGACCTCGCCCGCGCCCTCCAAACGGCCACCAACATACGCGCCTTTGTCTGCACCGCAAAGATCCTTCCCCCGCTCATTCCCCACATCATCGACAAGCACTGGCTGCACCATATCAGAATAAATGCCCCCCTCTCTTCCAGGCAGCTTGCGCTCCTGCTCAACCGCACAGGTCTACAGAGCCTCGCGCTCGATTTTCCCTCCTGGCATGTCATCGACGCTTTGCCAAAATGGACTGCCAGCATGCAAAAGACCCTCGCACATCTCACCCTCTCTGTACGTCGTCATGTTCTTCCCCTCGATTATAGTGCTCACGTGACACAGCTCGCCCAAGACATGGACGCCAGCGTGCTCAACGCCACCCTCGCTCAGCTCCCCCGTCTCCGTGGTTTACACCTCATCGGTTGCCCCAGGATAACCCATATCGTCGTCCTCAAGGCCCTCTCCAATACCCCCGATCTCCGTGAGCTCTCCTTTACCATTTTCGTAAGACCTCCCTCTCCCACTCCATGTCATTCCCTCATGCCTTCAATAGCCATCCCAAGAAAGCGCTCTTCCTCCCCTCAACTTTCCCGTCCCCCCGCTTACCCACCTGTCCATCGACCTTCGTGCCTCTCATCCTGGCCTCGCCCCGCTCCTCGCTCGCATCATCTCACGTCTTTCCCCCAGAGATGCCCTTGCCATATGTGGCGGTTGGATCGGCGAGATAAAAACTCCCTCGGAACGTGTGGATCCTCACAACGACGGTGGAAATGTTCCCGACGGTGCTGGTCCCGGTACAGGTGCAGGCGGAAATCCTCCCCTGGGCCAAAACTTCCCCATCTTTCACGGCCACTTTCATATCCCACCTCCGGGACATGGAAACAACCATGCCAACGGTCCTCCTCTCCTCTCCCCCCCGGTTTCTCACAACGGAAATACCCTTCCAAACCCAAATACCGCCCCGCCGCCCAATCCTGGCAATCCCGCTCCCCCTTCCACCGTATTTGGATTTTCCTTTCCTCTAGGTAGTCTTCTTAATGGCAATGGCAACCACAACAACAACGGTCCGCCTGGCGGTCCTCCGAATCCCCCCGATCCAGATTTTCATCCCGACCCGATGACTCCCTCTCTCATCTCATCATTGCCTTCCACACTCTCGGTTCTTCATCTCCCCCAGATTTCTCCCGCTGCACTCAGGGAGGTCGTCGATCGATGCGAAAGCATCCAGGTATTGGGTGTCGTCATAGGGAGAGCCTTTGCCTCAACCAAATCGGGCAAAACAACTAGTCGAGTCACTGATCAAGCCAAAGAACCAGGACCCGCCACGAAATCGGCGATCAGGACCGAAATCGATGTACTGGCCGGCATCCTCTCGCATGCGAGAGCTCTGCGCGAGTTGATCATCGACACCAGCCCCACAGACATCAACAACATCACCAACCACGGGCTGGGGGCACGGCACACTTTGTCTAGTGGTTGCGCATTGCTCACGCCCCATGACGTCCGCTTGCTCATGCAGCAGTCCCCCCTCTTGAGGCGGATCGTTGGCGAGGGCCGCGTGTGGGAGGCACGTTTTCGTTTCGCAGCTGTCGATGTGTCATCGCTGATTATCTTTCACAGTCCTCTACGCCCACCCCATCGTCTTCCGTTCCCTTCCCTCATTGCCTCACCATTGACCTTGCCCTCTCCAGGGCCCGCCCTGGTCCTGGCATGGTAAGCGGTCATGGGCATGGCCCACCTGGCTTTGGGACCCATGGTGGTGGGTACAGTCAGATGGAAGCGAGCAACGACCATTGGTTCTGGCTCACGGGCAGTGCGAGCGGGGGCAAGGCTTACAACAGGCTCTAAATCGTAACGTATCGTTGAAGTTGTTTCAAGTTAAGAATGTCTCCCGTTCTTGTGTAATTATACTTTCAGCGTAGCAGAGTGGATAATCGCATGTTTGTGACCTTGGTAAACGATCATTATAAACGTCGTGATATTGGCAGAGCAGATGAAACCCAAGACCAAAATACATTTAGTATCCAAAATGGGATAAAAGTGTCGTCGATCATACTAGAGTGAACAGGATCTCTGAGAGGGGGCATGACAAAGACGCTTCGGCATTCCACTTTCGCACTAGCACCCCACACCCGCGGTGCGCCGTCACGCCGTTCTGACGGCTGCCGCAGCGCGCTGGGTGTCACCCTCCCAGTCCGATTCCCGGACCCCAAACTCCACCGGAAGGACGGTAAGCTGGAAAGTGAGCAACGTCAGCCCGTTGGGCTTGCGCACGCGCGACTCCCATCTCTCGGGAATCCGCTCCTCCACCAAGATCGACCGCAAATCGTCCACCCGCCCCCCAAAGACGGTCAACATGGTCGACGAACTAGCAACACGCGGTCAGCGCGCGATCGGGTGCCAACGCGAGCACGAAAGAGAACACGTACTTGGAACTCCCAAAGATCTTGTGGAAGAGGCTGAGCGAGTAGTCCTTGTTGGTCGCCCTGGCCTCTGCGCGGCGCTTCCCTTGGATGCGTGACATGTCGTGGACGGTGAGGAGCGGGTTACCGGTGGCGTCTTTACCGGTGGCAAAGGACAACAGTTCCTGGATGAACGCATCGTGCTTGACCCCCTGCTTGGGCTGCAGCGCCGTGTCCAGCCCTAGACGGCGTCGTCGTCAGTCACACTCGACGCTAGCCCAGGCCGGCGAGGAAGAGCACGTACGGGTGAGGGACGCGTCGTGTTCGATGCCGTTGTGCAGGTCGAGTTCCTCGAGGTCGAACGTGTCCTTGGTGTAGTTCCTGCCCAGCATGCGGGCGGCAATGTTGGGCACCCACACACAAAAGGTCGGACTAAAGTTGTACGTCGTACGGATTTGCGAGGTAAGTTCGGTGAACTTGACGCCCCGTCCGCTGCGCGGGATGATGCCTGGAAAAACGTGGCGCACGTCGGTGAGCAGCCGAATAGCGTACCGACGGGGCGCCCAACGTACCATGGTTGGCCATCGCGTTGAGCGCTGGGCATGCACACCGACTGTCGCCTTCTTTCGGCGGCTTGTATTCGGGCCAGTACCCTCCAAAACCGGGGTGGCCTGCGGGGGTCACTTTGCCAACAGGCCGGCTGAACCGCACGAGATTGCCGAGCGTCAGGAAGACGTCCCAGGTCACGATACCGCCCTGGTAAAAGGTCCAAGAAATAGAATCGAAAATCCCCATGGTGTGATGTTGGAAAGGAGCCTAGCAAGGGAGGTCGAGGGTGGAGTGGAGAGGGCGTCAGGTGAGGGAGATGACTTGGTGCCTCGAGGCCATTTCTGATATAGCCATCGGGAAACACGCGTCTGTCACCCGTGACAAACCCTAGAATCTTCGCGTCAATTCGACTGGGAAATGTGGAAATGAAGCGTGACCCCAGTGGCAGAACAAAGTTGTAACGTAAGCGTAAGGATCCAACTTGAAGCTGGCGTACCCGGTAGCGAATGAAAACGACGCCGCTGTAACGTTCCCCGGGTTCGTCGGCGACATGCCAACCGCCTGGGCTATAGATACGGGATGTTCGGGTGCGACGAAACCCGGGGCATTCTGATTCCTGCATTCTCGACGTCACGTGGTGATTATCGCCTAGATCGAGAGTGTCCAAATGCGTGTGCGCCTATCGCCTGATTTACGCTACTGTGGTGTCACTTCATAATCCGTCGAAGCCAAATTTCAGATTTTTTTGGTTTCCAAGCGCCGGACGCTGATCAGCTGCAGTGGACGACACTTTGAACGCGGCTATCAGATTGCCCAAGCCATGGAGATCCGTGGAGCCGAGCAAGCACGCGGAATCTTTAGAAATCACCAGAACCCTGGGCCCGTATGTCTCAAAGACGAGAGGCGCGGATCCTAGCATGTGTGAGAATGGAACGCGAAGCAGAATGAATACGTACTACGATAGCCCACTCGAAGTCTGAAAACTGGATGATACTACGCCTCCAGTGGGAGGGTATGCCAGGAATCCAAGGAGCCATCCGAGTCGGTTGATCCAGTGTAACCTTTTATGTATTAGTTCACTACCTGCTGACCGCTTAGCCTCCAGAAATTGGGGTGCCACACAGGATTTGGTTCTCGCGGTGTGTCGTCACCTTGATGGCAGTGTTGTTTGGCGGCGGCCGAGCGCTCAGTGTAGGTGATTCAGATGCTGAACGCAATGATTGATCTACCCATCGTATTGTTTCAGATACCAAGCAATCTGAACCCGAGTCCGTGCACTGGTGGTCGCGTTTCAGCACGCAGAACGAACCCAATGATTTTACGATGAAGCGTGAGAAACATGGGCTATGACTCTCGCCGTGACGCGTGACATATGCTACCTATACTTAGACTATGGCACGTTCGAACTTCGGCCCGGGAACAAGTCAAAAGGCCATTCAGGAGATCAAAGGTACTGACGTAGAGCCAGCCTACTTGCTAATTTGCGTGGCTTACCACATCGAACCCACTCGACAGAGCAGCTAGCCATGCCCATGGCCAGAAGATGTTTTACCTCAACAGTACCCGGCATCAATGATGACTAGTGACTTTTGATGGAACACGCGCATGCTGTGCGCTCAGCCACAGCGGATCGATATAATCACTGTGTGGTAATGCTCATCCCTTCTCCCGAATTCACAGCAGACGATCATGCTGTCACTACCGCCTGGCAGTGCACTCTCCGTGTTCGCTCTCGTGGCGAGTACACTTGCAGTGCCAACCGCGAGGTCCACCACCGCACCCATGGTCACTCTCGACTATGGCGCGTTCCAAGGTTTTGCTTCCGCTGGGAGCACCGAATCCTTCCTCGGCATGCCTTTTGCGCAACCACCGTGAGCGTGTCGTATACGCGTTTCCGCGCATCTGATAGCGTTCTCCAGCGTCGGGCAGCTTCGTTTTAACAACCCCGTGGCCCTTCAGCCGTTCTCTGGCGTCAGGAATGCGACCGGGTTTGGCAATGCGTGCCCCCAACAGCCCGTCCTAGGTCCCAACGAGACACTCCCCACCAACCCTGGGCTCAATGGCGTCACCATGTACCTCGGAGAGCTACAACCCCACGGGACAGTGGCCGCTTCAGAGGACTGTAGGTTTACTCGGCATCTGGGCAGGACATTACTCACACCGAGCCCTTACTAGGTCTGTACCTTAATGTTGTGCGACCCGCAGGTGCCACCAAGGGCGCCAATCTGCCCGTCATCGTGGTAGGTTGCCTTGTCTACCGCGTTCTACGTCATCGCCCTTATATGTCCATAGTGGATTTATGGTGGTAATACTTGTCGTATATACTGGACGATGCAAGTCTCACTCGGATGCAGGTGCTTTCGAAAGCGGAGATGCTTCCGGGTACAACGGAACTCAGATTGTCTCTCGTTCAGTTAGTTTGAAGTCGCCCGTCGTCTATGTTTCCTTCAACTACCGCATGAATGGTGCGTGTCTCGAAAGATCAGCTGAGGTCGTGAATCACTGGAACATACATGTAGCATTCGGATTCCTCGGCGGCAAGGAAGTGAAGGCGGCGGGTCTTGGAAATTTCGGGCTGCATGATCGTAAGCCTGCAGTTCTGTCCAATATGGGGATGCTGACGCTGTCGAGAAGAACGATTTGCTCTCCAATGGGTTCAAAAGTACATTTCCCTCTTCGGAGGAAGCCCCGATCAGGTCATAGTGTATGTGTTGCAGGTTCGTGATCTCGGGCGAAGGCTGAGCCCTGTCCTGCTAGGTGGGGTCAAAGCTCTGGGTCGATCTCTGCGATGCTGCAGATGGTTGCCTATGATGGTAAGCTAGGTGGACTGTTCAAAGGCGCTGTCATGGTACGACCCAAATCTATTTCATTCCTCGAAATATAACCCTCCACAGGAATCCGGTACCGCTTCTCCGATACACGACATCGCCCTCCAGCACGAACAAGACAACTACGACTTCATCGTCAAACAAGCAAATTGCACATCTGCCAACGATACATTGAACTGTCTCCGTCAAGCTCCTTACCAAACGATCATCAACGCCGTTCTGCAGACCACTCCGTTGCTTTCATACCAAGCTCTTAACATTTCCTGGAGGCCTCAGGTTGACGGCGTCTTCTTGAAGCGGTCGATTAGGCAATCACTTAGTCAGGGTAAATATGCCCGGGTAGGTTTCTTGGCAGTGAAAACGGATCATTCGTGATGACTGAACGCTTCGCAGGTGCCCGCAATTCTCGGGGATGTCGATGACGAGGGAACGTGAGTCAACGGACCGAACGATCGTCAGAATCTTCCCTCACGATTCATGAACCTTTTTCAGGCTCTTCTCCTTGTACAGCTTCAATGTGACGTGAGCTTGCTATTATCCTTGGGAAGATAGCTCGCTGACAGCATCACGCCAGCACGAATGACCAGTTCTTGGAGTACTTACAGACAGTGTTAGATGTTTGCATTTTTCCGTGGACTCTACTGACGGACCGCGCACTCTTAGTTTTCTTGTCGGTGCAACCCAGGATGAGATTAATCAAGTCGGACAGCTCTACCCAGAGGACCCCACGCTAGTGAGTTTCGAGCCTGGTTCCCTTGTCTGTTAGATCATAACCTCTCCTTGCAGGGGTCACCATACGACGTCGGAACCAACGACACTCTGACGTGAGTTGAGCCTAATCATTAACTGATGCGTTTATCTCACATGTGTGAACAGCCCGGAATACAAACGCATTTCTTCGTTTCAAGGCGATTTCTACTTCCAAGTTCCACGTCGTTATTCATTGAGCTATCTATCCAAAACGCAAGATGTCTGGAGCTACCGTGTGTCTGGGCTTCTCTGCCGATAAACCGAGGCTCACGACTCTCTTGCAGTCTGGAAGCGGGACAAGTTTGTTCCAGGCATTGGTTCCTTCCACGAGAGTGATCTCCAAGAGTATTATGACCTCACCGGATCAACCGATTGGGTGGGCGCGGATGCGCTAGGTGCGTTGTTCTTTTCGATACATGCACGTTCTTGTTCCGACGATTACCCCAGTCAACTTTGCGTATAGGCTCAATCCAAACAATGGCTGTCCCACTGACGCAGCACCGTCCTTATTATCCAACATTTCCTGGCCGCAGTACAAGCTGTCGTCACCCCTGCTCCTGACATTCGAGGACACGAACGTGTTGACGTTCACCAACGACACGTTCAGGGCCCAGGCGATGCAATTCTTGGACAAGTTGCAGACGCAAATGGGGCTGTAGTCTTCGTGATCATTGAACAAGGTTTGGGCACAGCTTGGCGTCGTAAATGTCTCGATGATCTGAGGTGGATCAAAGGTCGTACATGCATGTCCCGAACATTAAGAGGTGCGGTTGAACGGACCTCTTCGCTACACGATTCTAGTTCTGCGTGATTTATTTACAGTCCAAGCACTTCCTTCACCGTTCTCCACTTGTGTCCCTCCCAAGCCTTGTTGCCGCTGTCTGCGTTTTCTGGGACGTCCTTGTCGAGGAAATTGTTCCAGCCTGAGCTGAGTCGTCCCTCCTCGAATTTGCCCTGCAAAAACGTCTGCTTGACGAATCCCTCGGGAAGTTGTGTGACATGCGCGACCGGCACAGGGGGATTGCGTGCCTCGTAGAGTGCGCCAACTGCAGCCAGTGATGTCCGCTCACCCTGAATGCGGAAGGTGGCATTGTGGAGAGACGAAGCAGGCAGTGTGGTCAGAACGTGCGCAATAAATCCTGCAGGAAAATGATTGAGCGAGATGTGTGCCAGTTGGTGTGACTTACCCGACACGTCGTCCAGGGACGTGAAAGAAGAAGGGGCAGTGTGTTTTCCCATGAGGTGGAACTTGCCCAGCTCGACGCCTGTCAACCATGGGATGAACTCGATGAAGACACCGTTCTGGTTCAGGTGCGGATGAACATCCTGCATGAGGGAATGAATAACATGGAACGCACATAGACACGCATCACAGGGATCTCAAGTGTCTTGCTGACGTATTCTGGTATCATGAGGCGCTCGTCACCAAACCACGGAGAGGTGGGGTTGCACCGTAAAACTTACCAGCAAACTCGGACTTGAGCGCCAGGTGTCCTTCCTTGCCGCCCTCCGTTGGCATGCCGTATTCAGAGGGCACAAACAGCTTCACGCCCGCCTCCTTGGCTGCATGGGCGATGGGCCGCTGCGCAGGAAGCGCACCGTATGCGAGTGCAGAGATGACGACCTCCACACGGTGCTCCCGGAGGACAGACGTGAGCGCCTTGACGTCTGCATAGTCCACGGTGGCGATTTTGGCGCCTTGGAGAAGGGGACTCTGGGTCGAGGTGCTGTCGGGGCGAGCGATCGCGACGACCGAGGCGCCGCGGTTCAGGAGCGCCTGGTGGGCAACGTGAGGCCAACTTTCCAGAACGAAAAGACATATAACGTGCCTGCACGATGCGACCTCCGATGGTGGGACCCGCACCAGCGACCGCGAATGAGGAGTAGGGCATGTTGGATGAGAAGCCTAAGAGAGACTCGTGGTTGAGGCCACCGATATGGTGGACACGGCACTCCTTTTGTAGGAGAAGCTGTTATTTCTGGATGCAATCTCCAGAAAGAACAATAGTTCCCAGCTCACCCACCGAGATGCATAGCGGACACTGCCAGGTCGACAGCGACAACCCGATTCCGAGTCTTGAAGACCACCGCAGGGGCCGAGCTAACGACATTTGCCTTGCCATTTGCCTGTACGCGTGTAGCAGCGTAATAAGGAACCCAAGCTTTGACAGCGTCCCATGGAGGGTATGGTAAAAAGAGACAGGCATGTGTAAGCCTACCGCTTACCTAGTTATAACTAGCATCGAGGTACTGAATGCTAAGTATTGTTGCCTTTTGGCGTAACGGTCTAGACGGCGGGCGGTCGTATCGCTTACAGCATGATTGGTAGTTTGATGACAAGTTGGCCCTTCCCTAGAAATACACGGGAGCCGGGCAGTCACTAGTCACTCACGACAATGACGTGGTCGATAGATAGCTGCCTAGTCCATATTTTGCAGTGTGGGTGAGTTTAAGGAGCCAGCGCGTACTACCATCGTTCGCAGCTGCACGCGGCGGGTCTTTCGTACTGGTTGGATTCGGTTAGAAACTTCCGCTGTCCGTTTTCCAATGGTCGCAAGGCGCGAGCAAGGTATATAGCGTGTCCATTCTTTGAGGAACTTGCGTGAGTGGTTTTTCAACGTCGTGATGTTCCGAAATGCGACGGAGAACTATACTGTTTGATCTACTCGGTGTTATACAACACGGCCGATGTTGACAAGTATAAGTAAAATATCTATATCGATCAATAGCCTAGGATCCTCAGGTACCTTCTGCCAATCGTTGTATCAGAGACGAGGCTCAAAGGTAAATTCATCAGGATACTTGCTTGCTAAAACCGGTACGGACAAGAATATATAAAGTGAATTCCGGTTTATCCTTGAGCACGAGCCAGCCAAACGCAGTGGATAACTAGACTGATGGAATGTAGGAATGGAATGTGATGCTGCTAGTCGAGTAATTCAGGCGATCATGCATGAATGAATCACATGACTACGTACCTCGATGTCGGGGTATAGCAATTCCGGTTGTCATGCAAAAGCACGACGCGATAGAGTCAACGACTCAATTTCCGGTTGGAAAGCGAGTCAAGGTTTGACGTTGCAAACGGCGTTCTCGCAGGGTCGACGGAGACATGTGTGGGGGACAGGCGGGACCATCGAAC
>JBBPOD010000476.1:0-18428 GCA_038091255.1 Tylopilus intermedius | reverse complement strand
CCTGTTCGCTGACCATGCAACAAGGAAGAGGCAAGGCCACGGGCCACGCCGACTACAACGACTGCAAGCCTCACTTTCTTTCACATTGCTTTCCCGGTCCAGCTTGGCCCGAAAGCCTGGGCTTGGGCCTATGAGCGCTCAGATCTGAGATCTGAGATTCCGGCTGGCCCGGATCTGCGTGGTGCGCAAACCTTGGCGTAAACTTGCTATATTAAGGCACTGGGAAAAAGCATGCAACTGGCATGCTCTCTGGCGTCACCTGTAGGGCAGTGAAATGGAATAAGCGGTCGGCAGAAATTCTGCTTCGAACAGACTGTTTTACAACCGTGGGACGAGGCTGTCTGATTGGCCGATGCGCAGCGCTCTGCCAACCTAGATATTAAAGCATATTTTTCCTGCTACGTAAGTAGTGGGTTCTTCGGGGGGGCGAAAATTTCGCTAAGAACCATGTGGCTGTCCGAGTTCCCAAAAGAATCATGCAAAGCGCACACTGGCTAGATAGCGTGAATAGTTTAGTGACCTGGCGCGTGGCATGCGTCGTCCTCATAGTTGTCGTCGTTAGTGTGTCTTTCGCAAGCAGTAGAGCCTGCTGCCGTTGCTGTCGAGGTTGCATCCTCGCCTTCGTCCTTGTGTGGCGAAAGGACAGGCAATGGCACGCATCGTCGGTGTCATTGCGGCGCTGTGTTCTCGCCTCGTCCTCGTTACATGGCGAAGGGATGGGTGTGCGGCACACGGCGCGTGTCGTTGTTGCCGTCATTGCGTGGAGAAGAGAACAACGGTGGTGGACGCGTAGGTCAGATCGCACACCCTGTTGTCATCGTTTTTGCTGCTATGTCCTCTCTGCGTGGCGAAAGGGCCAGAGTTTGGGGTTGAATAGAGCACATCGCGCACAGGGCGCCCCGTCGACGTTGTGTGATCGATGGCGTGGGATCGTTGGCGACATTGGGATGTCGGTGTCGTTGTTGCCTGGCAGGGTAGTCATGTTGGGTTGCTGGGGTGGAATTTCCATCGTCGTCACGCTCGCCGCCGTAACGATCCTCATCTTCCTTGCTCGGCAAATGGAAGATGTCCGCGTGCCAATGGCTGCAGTGAACACTGCCGCCGAATTCAGCCTGTATGACAACGCGGCTCAACACTGATAGATTAGACACGCAGCGATAGCGGGAGAAACAAGGAGCCATATACCGAATCATCGAAACGGCCATTAACAGATCGACCGTTGAGGCGTATGACGAGTGCGAGGGAGAAGCGACGCGCAAGGGAGAATCCGGCAAACCCTTTCAGCGCTTAGGTTGCCGGGTACGGTTCGTTATTAATCCCAAAAAATCGAAACCCAAGCTGTATCCCGAGCAAACATTCCTGGACCTTTCGGGTCCAGGTCTGTTTTTCAAAACTGAGGCAGTGACTACGACATCCGATGCAACGACGATGACGCGGCCTCGCCCAGACTCCCTCACCCTCGTCCTCACCCGCCATGTGACGCAACAACGACAACGACACACGTGTAACGCGACGACGACGGCGACACACCCTCGCCTGTCCTTCGCCCTCTGGCACCCTCACCCTCACCCTCGTCCTCACCCACCTTGCGACGCGACGACGACGGACCCTCGCTCTATCCCTCAACCACCTCGCGACGACGACTGGCACAAAAATGCGACAACGATGACGCGCTGTCGCCCTCTGTTTCGCCCTCTCCCTCGCTCCCCCAGACGTGACGACAACGACGACGACGATGCGACTACGGTGACGTGCCCCCTTGCTCTGCCTCTGCCTCATCCTCTCCCTCCTCGCGACGCGACGACAACGGCGCCGCACCCTCACCCTCGCCCTCGTTGCCCCGGGCCTCTCCCTCCCCCCAGCCCCCACCCACCTTAAGCTCGCCTACAAACATGAATGCGAATGCTGACAACGCATTTGCATTCAGGTTTGTATGCGAGCAGCAGTCGCACACCTTCTTGACGGAGTTGCATGTTAGCTACGGATTCTTGCAACACAAACACCAGTTTCTTTGTATTCACTTGGGTGAATTGGATCCGTAGTCAGTTCTCCCCACAGGATGTTTGCCTGTCGTTTTCACCCAGTCTTTACCTGTGGCCATTTTTGTGTGATTTCTCACGTGTATGGGCTTACATTCACCACTAGTACTAGGCATATTCATGCTGCCCTGTGCCATTTTCTGAAATTGACTCTCTAAAAGTTTTATTCCGTTATTTCTTTTTATGCCGAAAATCGTTACTTCGGAAAATCATGATGGACTTGCGGGTCCAGGGGTGCCCGGAGGGCCGTGGAATAAATAATGGTCCGCCAAATGCGAATCGTAACTAGTCCATAAGACCCTCTACTTCCGTATCGGGAATCTCAGCTTTTCAAACTCAGAACTCCGACTACGTAATAGATGTGTCCGCTCATGCAGTGCGCTAGCAGCGATATCATGGACGTCCACCACCCTTCCGCTGTCCCGCAGTTGTCTCCCTCCCTCACCGCCTCCGTGAACTCGGTCACATCATCTTCGCTGTCCAGCCCGAAAGACGGCCCATATGGCTTTACACTCCCACTCCCACTCCCGCACAGCGGGTTCCCAGAAGACAACAAACATGTGCCACAGCACAGAGGAGTCTCGGGGATGTCGTCTACATCTCAATCCGACGTCTATTCTTCACCCTCTGTCAAATATGCGAGCCCTTGCACCAATTGGGCCAACCACGTACATGACCGTACCCTTGCTGCACAGCACGCAATGACGAGACGATTCCGTTCCTACGACCCAAGTGGAGCAGCTGCACCTCTTGAACTTCGCTTTGCGGCAAGGTCGTTAGGGATTTCATCCCACGTTCCCATGACATTGGATGATGTTCATAAGGTAGTCATTCATGTTTGCCGGTATATCCCCCACTGACTCAGTGTGGACAGGGAAAACACCTTTTTTTGTCGGCCCTTTCAACGTTGCCTGACATAATCCTCCGGAAGGCTTATCAGGCGAAGCTTGCGGATCGGGATTGCGTTGCACAGCGCCTTGCGCTTACGCTGATGGAAATCGAAGCGAACGAACGGCGCCGGGACTTTCTTGTCACTATCAAGGATAATCGATCAGCGGGGGTTGCCATTTCCGATGCCCAGTTAGGTATTCTGGAGCAAATAATGGAAGATCGTGGGCTAGAAAATGTGGAAGATGATGGGGGGGTCTTTCGAGCCGCTTATGCGGACGAACTTATTGCTCTAAGTATAGCTAACGGCCAAATTAGTCATATCCAGGAGTCGATCGTTTCACGTCCCGGAAGCTCGCTCCTATCGGGTAGTGGTAGGTTCAATCTTGGCACGTACGGGGATCACGATGAGGAAGATAGCGGTGATGAACCCTACCTGGCACGCCCCGTGTACGAGTCAGATGACGTGTAGCTTCTATTTACTTCTTTGTACGTACAACTTGTATGTCTAGCCCGCGCTACCTGGTCCAATCATTCAAACTCGTGTTTCTGCCCCTTAAACTTTCCATATTGTGCTCATATAACTGCTGACCCAGCCCTCGCAATCCCCTGCCATTGACACCCACCACCCCGTCATCATCCAAATCACCCGCCACTCTTTGTTATGCCCGCGTCTCGGGTAAGTCGAGATTACTATGCGAGGCCAAGTGCTGATACTATTCTATGGTACAGAATGCCATCCCTCTGTCACGAACCCCAAGCGTGAGGGATTCGAGCATGATTGGTGAACTCCCGCCCCCAGCGCTGGAGGATACCTTCAAGTTGCCTGAGATGTTCGGGGCCTCCGCAAGCACAGATGCTAGTCACAGTACCGAATCTCAGCACTTTCCCAATACCGGCCTGATGAATCCATTCCCCGCCGTCGCTTGCACAAATCCCAGGAACGTGTATACAGCATGGCATCAATTAACCCATGGGTTCCAGGACGGAATGTCCACCCATGCTATGCAAGACCCCACAGCTCGTCAACGCTTGCCAATGTACTCATATCGTCCTTATCCGTATCAACGCCCAAACCAACCACAAACTGCTACTAGTATGCCGTTTGAAACAGCGGGCGAAGACGCTAGCCTGAGAGTGGTGTGTACTACTTTCAAGTTGTCGCCGAGCGCTAAGCATTGACTCGGATCTTTATCAGTCCACATCAGTTACATCACACCTTCCCGGTCGCTGTCAGAGGCAAGCCGATGTGGCAATGCCCCAGACGGCGGGTTTACTCTTTGGTGCTCAGGACCCCGTCGCACAGCAACAACCCGGTACATTTGATCTCGCTCCGAGTCCCTCTCTCCACGCTTTCGCCCTTCCTGCTCAGGCCAACCATGCCGTTCCCGCCACACCTGGCACCACCCCCATCCCGAACGCTGCTCCAGTCTCTACCCCCCACGTCCACAGCTCCGCGGGAGCCGCTGATCCTGGCTCTCGGCCCGGGAGTCTCGACACCCACTACACGAGTGTCGTGCAGGTGGCACGAGTCGAGGTTCAGCAGCAGCTACTCACGGAGGACCCACTCGCGAGTGCTTCGGCACTTGATACCATGATTCACAAAGCCATCGCGCTTGGAAAATTTGGCACAGTTGGCGACCTTCCCGCGAAATTCTCGGACAGTGCATATGAGCGCGCTGCAAAACTCCTTCACCAAACACCTTGGCACGTCCGGAACAGCCTTAAGCGATACTGTACCTCGAACCTCCACCACGCCTTCAAATTACGCCCTGATGTGTCGACCTCCGCACCTCCGGCCAACTATGTAGCGTACCGCGCGGATAAAGTGTGGGAGCTCCTTGACGGCGATAAATTCCTAATCGACCCGAAAGATCCGCAGCAGCGCCCGTTCTCTGTCGGGTTTTTTTCCACGCTCTTAGTTGACATTATCTTCGAATCCGATCTCGAACTATGGCGGCTCTTCCCTCATGACACGAACGCAAAACTGGACATCGTATTTGCCCTAGGGGCAACCGCTATGGTTGCAGCTCTTCATGATTACCGTGAGGGGTTCAAGAAACCTGTCGAGGCAAGTGCGAAAACGTGGAGTGGCGATTATACCCGGCTGCTGGCAAAGATAGATCGTATGAGGAGAGTGGACGGACTTGGCGTTTGGCTTGACGATCTCCAGCGTGGGATCATTGCTAATGGGTGGGCTGGACGAGCACTAACTTGAATCTCGGATAGGATCAATCATTGCAGGATAGTTCCCCCGCGCTCCCGTAGACAGTTTATGCTACCTACAGTATGAAATTCTCATGGTGTACCTTTTGTGCCCAAATGGGGAAAGCTGTTGTTTGATCGTTACCATACATAGGAGACTGCGATGCCAATCCTCTGCTGTAGTGTAAATATTTGTATATACGTACTTGTAGGGTTATACTGATACTGGTACTATTGCCGTCACTGTAACTATGTTCTATAAAAGCCCGAGTGGGCCTGCTTGTGTCTTTCGCCTACTCCGAGTCTGTCTAACCCCCAGTTAATCCGTTTCCTACCTCGCTCCACATGTCGAACTTGAAATCCACTAAACATCAGCTCGGTAACAATCGCGATGAAGGGCTCGAAGTCACCAATGTCTCCGAGTCTGCTAAACGGCTTAGGCTAGCGAGTCCGACTCGTCGAAGTCACCGAGCAGGCAAAGGCAAAGGAGGTGCCATAGAGCAACTCCAGAAGGTGGGGGATCAAGTTGCAGCTGGTACGTGGAGAAAGGGAAAACTGGACCAGTTCGCTGCTTCTGGAGAAGCAGTTAATCCGATGGCGCCAGAGGCTCTGCACACCAAAACTAAAAGTGTGAGCCTTCCTAGCCATCATACCCGTGCTGCCTCTTGAACGCTGGCCCCAGTCCAGCGACCAGCGACGTCAGCCCACAGACGCTGCCAAGGCTGTTTCAAATGAGGCCAAACCAAGCGCGAGGTTTGGGTTCCGGTTGGTGAGTAAATTCTCATACGGCTGCTACAGCCTTCTGATGACTGCACAGCCAGAAGATGACGACGTACCATCTTTGATATTGCCTAGTATTGCAAGAGGTAGGCAGATCATTGCCGACGAGCGCAAGCGGCAGCAGCAGCTACGCGCCGCCACCAATCTGAAGCAACTCCGAGTCATTGCGAATGCCAAGGCTAGCAAGGTCTCCAAGGTTTCCAAGCTATCCCGCGAAGCCGCTGAGGACGCGGATGAATGCTTACCTGGCGCCGAGGACACTACTAGCAGTGAGGACGAGGAGGAAGAATTACCTGGATCGCTCAACTCGGAAAGTTGGTCGAATGACAATGAACCAACTGGCAATACTAGTGTCGATGAGGACGAAGATAAAGAGGATGAATCAATAGACGATGTGAGGAATACGCTGAGTGCAACACGACCTCCCTTGGACATAACACTCACTGGCATTTGGACACCATGTGGTAGGACGCACTGGCACCCGATGTGGAATATGAGGCACTTCCAAATGGGGCCAATGATCACCAACTTGAACATACTTTGAGCGATGGGGCAAACGAGGTAGATAATGCCGCCTTTCACATGCACGTACTTACTATCCATTTGCAGGATACAAATGTACTCGCCACTCACTATGCCAAGAACCGTCATCCTAGGCCCCCGTCGCCTACAAGTTTGCAAGACTTGCAGTCGCGCGGCGAGCGCGATCGGCAGAACGTAGTCGCGGCTGATGCTGATGAGAGCGGCGACGATAATAATGAGCTCCCTAGACAGAAACGTTATTCGAAGACCCCGAAGGCTGACCATTGCACAAACCCAACCCAACTCGGATTCTACCCTCCCAAATGGAAGGACTTTCTTGAAGATTGCAAGGTAAAAACTCGTACTCACGCCGCAACTTGCGAACCTTGGCCGCGCGGTAGATTCGCCGTGAACGGTTTCATCTTGAACGCGATCACTACGACGTTACGGAGATGGAGGCAAGAGAATCAAACTGTCGAAAAAGGGTACTATCCGAAGTACCGGCGGTACATGTGCAAATTGGTACGTATCAAAGTAATCCTTTGGCGCACATATGTTTAAGCCCTTTAGCTCTTCGAAGACCTCGCTTCCTGGCGCGGTGAGCTCAAGAAGGCCGCTGCGAGCATCGTTCGCGCACGTTACGATCTTTTCCCCCCTTTAGAGAACCAACTTGCCAAGGCCGAAACTCGTCAGTATGTCAAACGAGCTGCGGATGATTTGATCAAAAAGTCGGCATTTGCTCACGGTGGCAAAGACGACGAAGTAAGTTTTTTTTATGTTCCGGCCTGTATTTTACCGTCTTCAACTTGCTTCAGGGCCGTACGAACAATTTTGGACATCCGGCAATACGTGAATTACTACACGTATTCTTCTTCAGTCGAGAAAACCGCATCGGCAATCTCTGCCCAGCTGAGTTCGGCACACGCATTCCGAACAATAGTCTGACTTTCGCTGTCACCGCCGTAAGTCCATCCTTTTTTTCTGGGGTCTAACGTGAAGCTATCCAATAATAGATACGATGTGTCCTCGACGGGTATAGGCTAAACGGCAAAGCTAAACTGCCATACTTCAGCAGTGATTTGTACCGTCGGAAATGGCTCAAGTACAATGAGCTCATTAAGCAGCTTGAGGCAGATGAAGTACACGGGCGAAAGCTCGATCGGCTGTGTCGTGAAATTGCACGCACCGGCATGTAAGTTATTTGTGCCTTTTAAACTGCTCCCGCTGATATCATGACCCTAGTGCAGGTGGTGTAGGAGCTGGCGCCGATTCTGACGGAAATACGAGCGATGATGATGACTATGGCGTTGACCTTGACTAGCATTCGACCAGTTACACGTGCTACTTAGCTATCCTCCTGATGCTTTGAATCTACATAATATTTGTCTTCAAGTTAGTTCGGAATTCGACCGCGATCAACGCGGCCAGTGTTGGCGTCAGTTGTGACTCGATGGGGGTGCGATGCTGAGACGCCGGTAGTACCATGGGCTGAGCGCCTCGCCTGTGCCCGCATTGCGAAAACTGGCCGAGCAACAGCTCAACCAGCTCACTATCGACAACCGGCCCATCCACTACCTCAAGAGCGTCGCCAAACTTAGATGCCAGGATAAGGTTCGTCTCGCTGTCGCCATCGACACCCATTTTTCGTGCTTTTGATTCCGAGTCGCGCAGGCTACTCCGCGAGACCCGCGCGATCCGATGAACTCTACACCGAAATTATGTAACCTTCTCTTGGGCACACCCGCTTCTCATACCACCTCACTTCGTCACGTCGTTCGAATACCCTCGACGGCTCGTAGTCAACTATGTCGTCGCTTGTCAGGCTTTGCACAGGGTTTCCAATTTCCCCTAGCGCTCTCCTCTGCTTGCTCACTCCCCAACATTTCTCCCCCTGCTCTCCGGGTCGTCCGACGTCCGCCTATGGCGCCTCTCATTACACGCCACCTGCTCTTCCCCGTCATCATGCATCCTCAATCTCGATCTACTCCCACTCTGTCCCCTTCCCCCGGTCGCCCTCTTCCCCTGCCTCTTTCACTCTCTTTGATCCATCTCACGCCCCAGTCGTACGAGTGCATCCTGCGCTACATATGTGCCACCAAATACGACGTGTCCGAGAGCATCAAGCGTCTCGAAGACACCCTCAAGTGGCGGTGGGACTTTGGACTCTATATCCACATCATGGCCGAGCTCGTCGAACCCGAAGCCGTCACCAGCAAGGAGTTCATCTTTGGCTACGACGCACACGGCAGACCAGCCCTCTACCTCTGTCCAAGCAGACAAAACACAGACGAGAGAGTCCGCGCCAAACCCACTTTGTCTTCTTCGTCCTCGAGCGTGCCATCGAGCTCATGGGCCCTGGCGTCGAGTACGTCTCCTCTATCCTTTCCATCTGCTCACGTCACGTACCGTTGTTGCTTTTCACAGGACGATTGTGCTCGTGATCGACCACGCGGACAAGGCAAAAAATCCTTCCTTCTCGATCGCCCGACAGCTCCTCAACATCCTCCAAACACACTACTTCAAACGCCTCGGCGTAGCGGTCATCGCACACCTCCCCTGGCTGCTCAATGCGTTCTACAAGCTCGCCAACCCTTTCATCGACCCTGTCACGCGCCGAGATGATCTTCAACCCCGTACCGGACGACCGCGGGTTATGGCGCTCCGTCGGGGCGCGGGATGGGGACCAGGACGACGCCATGCTGTTCGAGCCCGATCAGTTCGTCAAGGATAGCTGGGGGGTGTATTGGCATGCGCTCTTGTCCATGACCGAGGTGCGGCGGTAAGAGAGGACGCGAGTGGCATAAGCTGGGTGGTGCGATTGGTATCAAGGAGTGGGACGTCAAAGTCGGCGTTCGGGATGGGCCGTCAACGGTGCCGGTTGACATTGACGCCCCCCAAACAGGCGAAGCAGTATAGGTACTCCATTTTTTCAGTGCCTCTGGTGTTTCATCTTAGACGTGCCTCTAGATCTATACTCCTCCATCATACGTGGTATGTAGTTTGGATATCATGACACATGAAGGTGATGATACGAAGGAAGACACAGCTCCCGAAGAGCATTCACCTTTCGGGAGAAGTGCTTGAAAACCGGGTAAGAACGTGTGTTTCGAGCTCGTACGCGTAACTAATACACTCTTATAGCCTTTCCTATGTCCCGCTCGTAGCCCCTTCGACCTCGCTTACTCGACTTCCGTTCCTCGTATCGATCGCGGATACTTTTATACGTCGTTTCACGGGTAAGTGGATAGTTGTTATACCGCTGCATCTGATCGGAACCTTAAGACGGGCACCACTGGCTCATCTGTCCAAGGCATCATGAACACCGAACTCCCCGATATCATCGGTTGCATGCGCAAACATATAACTGTACCCCTCACGGTCGGTTTCGGACTTGCTACTTGCGCCCATTTCGAGCCCGTCGTTGCGGGCGGAGCAGATAGTGTTGTTGTAGGAAGTCACATCGTCAACGTCATGAAACAGTCCCCTCTCGATCAACTCCCTCGGGCCATCGAGAACTTCTGCGGAGAGATTACCTACGGGCAAATTCTAGCTTGTTGGCGTTGAGGCTGATGCTGAAGGCAAGTGGGATAGATTTGCTGTGACATGATCGTTCACAATCCATTGACAGGTCTTGATGGCGATTGTCACAGCACGACCCTTTTGTGGGGACAGCCCGGTGTCCTTCATGGCGTGGCCAAATCAAGGAGACGCACTCCGTCAGTGCGGGGCTGGATTATCCTGGCGTTGGACCGAAACATTCATGGTTGAAAGACACCGGCTATACAGTGCATGTTTCTGCGACAGATGAAAAGGCCTTTAGAAGATTCCGTCTGTGCACGCAACTAGAGGGCATCATCCCAGATAAGAATCCAACGACGCAGGACGAAAGACTAGCTGACCATTGTATTTGCAGCACTTGAGTCATCCCATGCGCCGTGCGAAGGAATCAGGCGAGCGAAAATGCTGTCAAAGGAAACCAATCTCGTTATCGTGAGCGTTTCTTTAGCATTATTTCCTACCCGAAAGGCTCACGACCTTACCAATGACTGTCTGTCAGGAAAGGGTGACAAGGTGTTGAACAGATATCCCAGCCTCTGCCTGGTAAATGGGCTGATCGCTTGGACTGGCATATCTAGATGCCCAATAACATCATCCGCCAGGCACATACATAGAGATTGTATAAGTAGAACTTGGAATCGATGTAGACTTTGGTTGGCGTGACATACATGTGATGACTGTCACGCGACGAGACTTGAATTTGTCCGTATTGCACCTCACGCGAGTTGGCTGGCAAAGGATGCAAGCAGGACAAATATCAATCCCAGTCTTTATTATGTGTATGACACCATTTTCTATCTCTTGGTTGCGCTATCGACTTTCTAGACACCGCCCAGTGGCCCCGGTCGGGCAGGAGAGCGCAGATTTTGAATATCACTGCAGCCAAGCTTCGAACTCAAGCACTGACTACAAGCTACAAGGTATCCCTAATCCTTCTAATTATACCATTGCTAATGTGATCTGGACTTGTTTGGGTCCCAAGGCCATGCTGAAGATGATCCTGGACCCGATGGGTGGTATCTTGTATGTTCACCTTCCCTTAAGGTCTTCGCCATGTTCTCATTACGTCCCAAAGGCTTAAAAACGACGGTAATGCGGTATTGCGCAAGATCGATGTTGCTCACCCCGCCGCCAAGAACATGATCGAGCTCAGTTGGACTCAGGACTCAGGATGCGGCGATGGGATGACGAGTGTGATCATTCTAGGTATCATTCTGTCTTGCGCATCTGTGGTGACTCTCCTAACGTCACTCTAGCCTCCGAAATCCTCGCTCAATCCCTTGCTCAGCTCGAGCATGACATCCACCCCGTCATGATCATCTCATCGCGAGACAGCGACAGATGCCAGTGGCTTCTACAAGCTTTGATGGGCAGTCGGTTGGTCACTGAAAGTGACAGACGGCGCAACGGTTTGTGTGGCAGTTCTGAACTATACAACCTGAAACGACAATTCTCACCATCATGAATGAGTGAAGACGCATGTGCCACTTGGCAAACCGGTACGGTTCAAGTTCAACTTGAACCGCATATACTGACAGCAGTTGAAAGGGCTGTAAATCCGGATATCTCAACCCCAAAATGTCGAACCGGTCGGTATTTACTTGCTACAGTTGACACGTCGCGCTAAGCGGTCCCTAGCAGTCCTTAGCAAATTTTGACGCTCGGGCCGTCACCCCTCTCGGGGTAGCCGAGTATGTACCATCGATCACGTTGGGAACAATGAGTCGTCTTTTCTCTTATCATCCTAATGCGTTCGACAGATAGTCAGTTCTGTGCTCTTTTCCACAGAATGGCTACGTCTCGCAACCAGGCAGACTTTCAAACGCCCCTAATTGACAGCTCATCAGTGTCGTCACACAACGGTCTTGCGGTGTCGGCGAACAAGGTCGATTGCGAAAGAGGTGCACTTGACAAGGAATTATCCCCGCAACCGATAACAATGCATTACAAATTTCTCAAATTCACGGCTCTCTTGGCCATCCTTCTCTTGGTGCAACGTTTCTGGCCACTCCCTAGCCTACTCAAGGGCTGTGAAACCGAAATAGTCGTTGGTCTTGACGACATTTGCCCTCAAGTCGAGGCGCTCACACCTCCGGGATACGAAACTTTGTTGGAAAGCCTGGACGAAGAGTTTGGTTCAAACGAGTTCAAGCTTAAAGCATACGAGTTGCTGGGCGGTGCTGTCCGCATTCCGTGAGCTTTTCTCCCTTCCCCTTATTGCCGCGCAAGTGTTGACAGAAAGTTCGTGAATGGTAGCACGGAATGCTATGACGACCTCGGACTCCCATCCGAAGACCCTCGGTGGGAAATCGAGACCAAGTTCCATGAATATCACGAGTCACGTTTTCCAAAAGTGTGAGTATGACATCGTGGACGATGATACGGTACACTTGACAAGTTCTTTTTAGTCATGCGAACCTCAAACGGACCAAGGTGAATACCTATGCTCTAGTGTACGAATGGAAGAACGGAAAACCGCAAACCGCTCTTGTTTGCTGCTCATATGGACGTCGTCCCAGTCAATTCGGCTACGCGTGACGACTGGATTAACCCCCCGTATTCCGGATATTACGACGGGGAATGGATCTAGGGCAGGGGGAGCTGTGATGATAAACCGGGCGTCATCGGAAGTTTGTAAGTTTGGTTTCTATGCTGACTTTTGTGAAGTATCTTGATAGTCGCACTTAAGAGCCGCCGTTGAAACGCTACTGGAACGGGGATTCATACCATCTCATACCGTCCTCTTAGCTTTTGGCATCGACGAGGAACGCGGTGGCCACACGGTGCATCAAGCCTCTCTCCACGGCTAGTTATATCCTAAAGCCGCTCAAAGGCGCGCGCGCGATTGGGGAGTATCTTCTTGAGACCTATGGCCCCGATTGCCTGGCCATGATTGTCGACGAAGGAGGTACGTGCCAATATTATCTCTACAAAGCCTGAACTCATGCTCAACATCGATATTCGCATGGACGTGCTGACTCCTGTGGGCATTCTAGCAGACCGCCAAGACATATTGTAAGACACACTACGCGCTTTCTTTATTTTTATTCACGCGTTTGAACTCATAGGGTATCGGCATCTTGGCTGACCTGATCACCGAGCTCGAGGATCATCCACACGAACCTGAATTGGTTCGAGGGAGGACGTACTACCAGGGTTTAGAATGTCGTGCAAGATACGATACAGGCTTTCCAGAGTCACTGAGAAAACATGTGCTGCAGTCACGAACTAGCGATAAAAAGCTGCAGGAGCTTGAAGAACGCCTCATTGACTTTGACCCTGCGTTCCATGCATTGCCTGGAACAACTCAGGCAATCGGTGCGCTTTGATCGACATGTTTTGCGGTTTCTTTGATTTCCTGTCACAGATCTTGTCGGCGGAGGAGTCAAAATGAATGCTCTTCCCGAAGCCGTATGGGTCATCGCAAATCATCGTATTGCTGACCACAGCTCTCCTGCTGAGCTGACGGACCGTTTTATCGAAACCACGGGAGGAAGCGAGACGAGTTTGTGGTCGCGACCACAAAACTTGAGCGGTTCCAACGCAGCGTCAAGGAATCGTCTTCTCAGATCGCCCAGCCATAGCACCGTTACGAGAATCAGTTGGCGAAGCTCAGGTCCTTCGAGGAGTGGTCGCGGGCGTGATGCCTGGCGAGGATTCCACGGTTGACAGTGAGGAATGGAAGAGTTGCTTTGATGCAAATCCGCTACTAGCCGCCGCGGTCAGTTGGCGGGTTGGTTCCCAAAGTTCCGGGAGAGGCTAGCTTAGGTTCACAATGGTATTCTTTACTTCTAGTAGTACGTACAAAGCGGAATAAAAAAGAAAGGCACCCGCTCATAGTGCTCACCCGCCAAGCTCTACAAAGACATGTGCAGGCTGTCAGCACGCACTCAAGTTTTCGGAAGAGGGAAACGCACATTCTACCATGACCTCAATGGTATCTATAGCATAGTATCAGGTAAATGCAGTCCCACACCGGCAGAATGACATACCGTTATCCTGCATGCCGAGCGAGAACGGTGTGTCTTCATTTTTCACCCTGACACCATTATATAGAAATCTATATCCCAGCATTGCAGTTCGTTATTTAGTAAATTGTCACAGTGAACAATGAGATAAATAGGCTCACCGAACGTTAAGTGGGTCCAAATCGACTTCGGCGGCATAGGGACCTTCAAGATTCCAAAGCTCAGTGTCGCGCCCGGTTTTGAAGATGACTTCCTGCCCCATTGAGTTGATGATCTATTCATTGAGATTAGCTTAGATTGCAGAATCACGCAGATAAGTACCTTGATGGCGATATGGCCATTCTGCGGTAACTCAGGTGTCGTCATCGGTATGTATGTCACGGCGGTACAAATATGGGATAAGGTTATGATCGTTGCAAATAGTTCCGAAATCTGTCCCGTTTCGGAATCAGTGCCAGCGTTCAGCCCCTGATTACGTCACTCCAGTTGGAATTCTGTGACGTCTGCCTACCGACTGTTTGACACGATTGGACCGCAAAGTGCCGGGTCTGTGAGTGCTTGACGACACTCTGTTACACTGCCTCTTCTTCTTACCATCATCATCCCCTCTCTGGCAGTCCTCGCTGCCTCACATAGACGCGGCGAGTTTTACGTCGTTCGTGAACCATGTCATCGTACGATCACGCAAAAGTTGCCCATTTCATTGGTATGTACGCGGCAGGGGACGCGTCACAAGTCTGACGCACCAATATAGGCGGAAACTCGCTGGAAAAGGCACCAGCTGACCGCGTAAAAGACTTCGTTCAGGCCCATGGGGGTCATACAGTCATCACGAAGGTGAGCGTTGCGCACATAGCCACCTCTCCGTCCATCGTTGTGATCGGCGAGGAAGGGGGCGCTCTTGCCCTGCCCTGTATGCACCAGGAACTGATTGCTTTTCCTCCCTGTTTACAGGTCCCTATTGCAAACAATGGTACAGTCCACGTCGTCGATCGTGACACGCATACACTCAACTCTTTCCAAAGGTATCGCTGCCGTCAAGGAAATCTGCTCCATTCGTCAATGGAGTTTTGGAACAGATAGAGCTGTCGAGTTCACCGTCATGGCCACGCCAGAGGATTTGAAAGTCAATGCCGAATACATCCGCATAGCTGATCAATACATCAAGGTTTCGGGTGGCTCCAACAACAATAACTATGCCAACGTCGATCTCATTGCTGACGTGGCCGAGCGTGCCGGAGTGCATGCCGTTTGGGCAGGTTGGGGTCACGCATCCGAAAATCCTAGGTTACCCGAGAGTCTCGCTGCCTGCAAGAACAGGATCGTGTTCATCGGCCCTCCTGGAAGTGTCATGAGAAGCTCGGGTGACAAGGTTTCGAGTACCATCGTCGCGCAGAGCGCCGAGGTGCCCACCATGGCATGGTCTGGCTCGGAGATCTCGGCCACAGTGTTATCGGAACAGGGCTTCGTGACCGTTGCCGATGATGTATATCGAGCAGCCTGTGTGACGACCGTAGAGGAAGGGTTGGCCATGGCTAAACAGATCGGTTGGACAGTCATGATCAAGACTAGCGAATGTGGAGGAGGAAAAGGTATCCGGAAGGTCGAACACCCCGATGCTTTCAAGAACGCATATCATGCGGTCGCTGGAGAGATTCCAGGTACGAACCCGCGACAACTTAATCCCGCATATATTCATTCCGCCGTAGGATCGCCCATCTCCATCATGAAGCTCGCTGGACAGGCACGTCACCTAGATGTCCAGCTGCTCACTGGTCAATACGGAAATGCGATCTCTTTGTTCGGACGTGATTGTTCCGTTCAGCGTCGCCATCGGAAGATCATCGAGGAGGCCCCTGTAACGATCGCCAGGGAAGATACCTTTGAGCAGATGGAGTGCGTGTCCGTCTTGCCAAACTTGTGGGTTATGTCAGTGCTGGAACCGTTGAATGTATGGCCTTTGTCTCGTATCTAGGGGTCCGCTGAAACCAATTTTTGCAAGATCTTTACAGTCACGCTGAGGACGTGTTCTACTTCCTTGAACTTAACCCCCGACTTCAAGTCGAACATCCAACTACCGAGATGGTGACCGGCGTTGATCTCCCCGCCGCACAACTGCAGATTGCCATGGGACTCCCTCTGCGCCGTATTCGACACATTCGCACGCTGTAGGGTGGTGAAGCCTGGATCTAATCAACTTCAGCGTAAACCTCGCCCCAAGGGACACGTCGTCGTAGCTCGTATTACCCGCCGAGAATCCGGACGCTGGCTTCAAGCCATCATCTGGTTCACTTCAAGAGCTGAACTTCCGCTCCAGTACGAACGTTTGGAGTTATTTCTCCGTCAGTTCTGCAGGTGGTCTTCACGAATTCGCTGATTCCCAGTTCGGCCACATCTTCGCGTACGGTGAAGATCGCAATGAGAGTAGGAAGAACATGATAGTCGCCTTGAGAGAGTTGAGCATCCGTGGTGACTTCAGAACAACTGTCGAATATCTCATCAGGCTTCTCGAGCTCGACCCGTTCGTCGATAATACCTTCACTACCGGCTGACTGGATTCCCTTATCAGCAACAAGCTCACCGCGGAGCGTCCAGATACCACCCTCGCGGTCGTTTGTGGTTCCGTCCCGACAAGGTGGTTGCCCTTGTGCTCAGCCACACCAAAGCTCAGAGCAAGTCGAAACTCGTCGACTACATCAAGTCAAGCGGTCTTCCCGTTTCTGGTGCGGAGAACTGGCTTTATCAGGTCCTCACTGATCTCGCTGAGCTCAAGTCAAAGTTCGTCCAGCTCTTGCTTTATACTTCTTCGGACTAAGCGATGTTTCAGATCATCGACTGTCGTTTCCTTGAAAGCTCGTGAAGTACTTATCCTGGGACAGATGCCGTTCAATGAGGAGCGTTTGATCCAGATGGAAGCGATCCTCAAGGCGTCCGTTACTTCTAGTGTATATGGTGAGCAGGGCTCGGCGAATAGGTGCGCGTTTTTTCTACGTTAACAGCCCTAACTTACTAAAATGGTGTAGAACTCCCTCCCCCGAGATCTTGCGCGGGCTCAGTGATTTGCACTACACAGTCTATGATGTCCTTCCAGCGTTTTCTTTCATACTGACCCTGTCGTCACCCTTGGTCAGTTCTCTTTACCATCGATTATCTTAACGATCTGATTTCGTTCCACAGCTGCACTCGAGGTTTATGTCCGTCGCGCCTACCGCGCATACTCGCTGCTGTCGATCGACTACGAGGAGGGCGAAGGCCCCGATGACGGCGAGCTCCATCAGCAAACTAACCATGGCACTTCCAGATTTCCAGACACTCCAGCAACTTCCAGAGCTTTTTCCAGGACTTCCAGGACTTCCAGGACTTCCAGACTTCCAGACTTTTAGGGTGATGAAATAAAGAATGGTGTGGGAAATATTTTTAATCATTTTCCCACACTTTCGACTTTTTCCCACGCATCATCAAATCACTTATTTTAGTCATTGTCACTACTAATCCTTATTAATGGTAGTGCTGACCCTCATTGTTACTAATCCTAATCCTAATGTTACTAATCCTTGTCCTAATCCTAATCCTTATTCTAATCCTTGTCATCAGTAATCCTAATCCTTGTCTAATTGTTGTCATCCCTAACCCTTGTCATTGCTAATCCTAATCCTAATCCTAATAATCCTAATCCTAATCCTAATCCTAATCCTAATCCTAATCCTAATCCTAATCCTAATCCTAATCCTAATCCTAATCCTAATCCTAATCCTAATCCTAATCCTAATCCTAATCCTAATCCTAATCCTAATTCCTATTCTAATCCTAATCCTAATCTCAATCCTAATCCTAATCCCAATCCTAATCCTAATCCTAATCAAAAGTGTAGCCAAAGTGTTCACAAAAGTATACCAAAAAATAAGAAAAGTATATAAAAAAGCAAACCAAAGTGTGGGAAAAAAAAGTGTACCAAATGTGTGGTCAAAGTATAATAACAAGTGTTAAAAAAGTGGACCAAAAGTATGATCAAAAATGTTATCAAAGTGTAGTAAACAAGTGTTGAAAAAGCGGACCAAAAGTGTAGTTAAAGTGTTGCCAAAGTGTGGTAAACAAGTGTTAAAAAAGCGGACCAAAAGTGTGATCAAAAATGTTATCAAAGTGTAGTAAACAAGTGTTGAAAAAGCGGACCAAAAGTATAGTTAAAGTGTTGCCAAAGTGTAGTAAACAAGTGTTAAAAAAGCGGACCAAAAGTGTGGTCAAAGTGTTGCCAAAGTGTAGTAAACAAGTGTTGAAAAAACAGACCAAAAGTGTGGTCAAAGTGTTGCCAAAGTGTAGTAGATAAGTGTTAAAAAAGCGAACCAAAAGTGTGGTCAAAGTGTTGTAAACAAGTGTGGAAAAAGTGTGGTCAAAGTCTAGGCAAAGTGTTGTAAACAAGTGCTTGAAAAAGCGGAGCAAAAGTGTGGTCAAAGTGTTGTAAACAAGTGTG
>JBBPOD010000475.1:0-18463 GCA_038091255.1 Tylopilus intermedius | reverse complement strand
GATCGCTTATAATAAAATGCATATAACCCCATCCTCGCCCTGCCTCACCACGCTCTCGAAGCTACGGTTCCCCGTTCCCGTCTGTTCGAGTTTTCCCTCTTTACTTTCTTCGATTTTTGGAGGGAGTCATGGTAAGCCTTTGCTCTGCGGAGGTCAGTCATTTCAAGTTTCTGCACGTGGTGGAGTTCTCATCCGATCCACAGAGCACATTCTCCAGCGAAGCACTTGACAAGCTGGTAAGATACCTCTACCTCGGCGTACCCCCTTTGGCTAACGACGATCTTCGCAGCGTGTATCTCCCTGTGGCACGCAAAAGATCCACTACCATCCATCCAGTGACTGGGATTTCATCTTGGAGACCCAGCAAACCATAGACATGTCTCTTGTTATACCACATTATCGCGCACGACAGCAGCCAGTGGATCACCGTCTGAACATGTTTGTTGCTGCTGCTGCTGCACCTGTGAAATTGAAAGTCGTGAGTACCGCTTGGTCGTTGGTTGTCCTAGAAGGAGTCTGACCGTGACCAGTGTCGCCCCGTGCCTCGATGCAAATTTTTCTTGGAGGTTCGAGCGAACAAGGCCAACGTTACTGTATGGCTTCCCTCTGACTTTAAGGGTCACATTTGGCACTCTGGACGGGCATCGTACTCCGCTGGTTTCGTAAACCGGATTCTTGAGAATGTTCAAATCAACGAAGATCCCCTTGACCAGGGGGAAACCGATGAGGTCGTGGTCGAAACCATGGGCACTGTGGCATTCCGAATGTGGGACGTCCGTGCCAGTGCACCCGAGAACCCCAGCAAGGAGACATTGAGACGCATGTTTGGCCGTTCGAAGAAACCCGAAGGAATGCGTTGTGGCATTAATTGGGATTTTTTGCTCGATGACTAGACGTCTTTTCCTCTTTCACTTCGTTCAACATACCCTCATTCTTTTGATCCATTTGCCAGAGCAGTGACAGGCTCCCCGCACAGACATCTATTTATATTGACCTGACCCACGAATTTGCACTTCTGTGTAGCCAATCTGAACATGTAGCCATCTATCGAGCTCACACTTACATATATTGTAGCTCTCCTTTCTTCGCGTAATCACTGTAGCCCTAGTCATTCATTCTGAAACGCCTCGTGTCGTTCCTCTGCCACGTTGGCTGCGATGTAAAACGCCGTTGGTTTTTGGCATGAGATGATATGTCGAGACGTCACAGTGTGACACCGGCGGATATTCGAAACTTATGTAATCTTACCTGCGGCGCGAGCTCCGCGACTTGGCTGTTTCGGCTTGGCCTAGCAATGGCCGCGTCGCGTTTTAGCCACACGCTTCTCATGATGGCCATCTTTCGAACACACAGGATGGCCGGTATTGTGGTCAACATAAATTCAGACGCATGTTGTTGCGCAATCCACCCGTAACTTCAGGATCGCACGGCGCTCACCGCACACGACTATTCAGCTTGATTGCAACATATCTTCATCCCCATGTCAATGATCGTGGCTTCCCTCTTCACGAGGAAACTGAAAAGTGAGCCTCGGAGCGCATACACTGTCTTCTGCCGGCCTTACCAAATCTAGTTTTCACAAGTACTCTAACTGCTATAGCTCAAGCCCTGACAGTTTACAAAATGATTCATCGCCACGCGATGCGCAGGTTAACGTTCGAGTGGGAGGATGCATGCGCACTCGTTGCATTAATCAGCAGTGTCATTTGCGTGGTCACTACTTGGACATATTCCGAACTAGGTGAGTGTATCTGCCTTGCTTATTTTACTCCGTAGGTCATCCATCCAGCTGGCCAGTCTTCCGTGATCTCGTTCTGGATATATGCACTCACATATCCCAGCGTAGTCTGGTCTGTTGTTCCTTTTACTTCCCAGGAATCTAACATCCACTACTTCTTGCAGGTCGGTGAGACTCAGTATCCTGTTGTCAATCTTGCGCATTACGTCGCCCTCGCCAAGCTTACGTCGAGCAATGCTTTTAACTGCTGGCCTGTTTGTCTTCGTGTGGTTCTCACTGACGATAACTTTCCTGGGGAGGTTCATGTCTAGTCATCACTGGTACACCTCTCCAAGCCAACAAGACAGGAAACGGACACAGTTAATTGCAATATTCGAGCTGACATGTACGTCCTCCTGGGGTACTCGCTTGTCGCATCTGAACTGGGACAGCGGACATTTTATCCGACGGTACACTGATCGGGCTCGTCATCCATTCATTGCGATTCGTGAAGCTGCCGCACTCCCTACGGCGATTATGCATCGCAGCCTTTTCCACGAACGTGCTCGTCACTATTGTATCCTCTTTCCGGGCCGCATGCCAGGTCCTTCATATTTCCACCTTTATTGGTGTGGTAATTGAAATCGAAGTGTGTGATCCTTTCGTACCGAATAACCATCACGTTCTCACGCAAAGGTTTTATCTGACAGGTTGCCTGTTCCCTTTTTGCCTGCAACTCTCTGTTTATTACGACACTCGTCTATCGTATGCTCCACCGCAAAGACACCACAATAGCTGCAAATCCGAACATTCCCAGTATGCGCAGCGTGGGTACACCTGGAGGTACCCTCCAGTTCACTACGATAGATCTGGATGCACTGGATGCCTTCGGTAGCAGTATGAACGATAGCATATCAGTTCCTCGTACCGCCACAACTTACCCCGGTCATCATACGGGGATATCGTACCCTGACAGTGCGATGCGAACACTTAATGATGTCAACCCACTTCATACTCAAGCATCATTGTCAATGGACGCCATTTATGCCACCGCACGTCTCTCCGCGCAGCATTCACACAACCTTCCGTGCTAGAGAGTTTACATCCATAAACATCTTATGTATGTTCTTCAGCAGGTAACACCTACCCCCAAGTTCTGTTACTTCCTTCAAATCCTACTTTCTTCCATGTATTCTATTTCTACACTGCTTTCCTTCGTTCCTAGGTGTGTAAGATTAATGCTACCGGACCGTGACAGTTGTCTGACGATCTGACGATTCAGTCCCAAACTCTCAGGGGTCTTGATATTTGTAGGGTCATCACTGATCGTGGTAAGTATGCATGTATTCCGTTTGCCCTGGAACTGTTGGACCACACGCCTGCCAGAGAAGTGTCGCTCCGGTGTGGTAAATTGGCTTTGTCAGTGGGTGTTGAATATTGAATGACGGCATCTTACGCAACGAAGGGTTGTTGTGCTATATATCTGGAATCAATTAACAATGAGCAACTTGGTTCAACCTCGGCACATGCGGCAACGATGGGCGGCAGTTATCAATTTTCGCAGTCGACCATGCTGACCTTGAGAGGTTTTTTTCACCTTGATCGGTTTTTGTTTCATATATTGACTGGTTTTTCAGTCATCAGCAGTGTCGTGCAAGTTGTTGGTATCCTGCTGTCGATATTTCGTTTGTGGTTCAGGCTGCAAATTCGACGCTTGTGGTGGGAAGACGCGTGGGCCGGCATCGCATGCCTGTTTTCAATCGTCCTATTGACCTCGGAGTGGGTATATTTGAAAGGCGGTACGTACTGGAGTTTGTTACAGCTAGACTGTTGGGCATGTCACCCGCCACACAACCAGACTGGACGGCCTCGGTCATCGGATTTTGGATATATTCTCTGGTGCTGACTTGTGTTGTGTGGTTTGTCGTTTGACTGCTTCGCTCGTTGCTGCTCAATACACTTGTTTTCTAGGGCTGTACGCATGAGCCTACTATACTCGGTAGCTCGCATTCTCCACCCAACGCACCGTGCGCGTCGAATGGTGACGATGCTGGCCACGCTCTTTTCTCTAATAGCCCTGGTATTCTTTGTGGTAAAACTATGGTGGTACTCTGTCGATCGACAATGGCTCAAAGAAACTGCGTTTTACACAATGCCTGCACGTTGGCTGCCCCATGCGATGTACATCTATGAACTGTGCAGTGAGTGCGCAGAGTCCTCGCATTCGAACTGTTCCATTGAATGTGTGTATAGCCGACTGTGTATCTGACGCGATTCTCGTCATTTTACCCGTCCGCTTGCTATGGGGCATGAATCTTCAGCCGAAGCGGCGAAGGATGATCATTGCGATATTTTCTTCGAGTCTGATTGTGATGACGACGTCGATATTTCGTGCAGTGAGTCAGATGTGGCATCTTATCTCGCTTGTCGGAGTGGCCACAGACTCTGAGGTGAGGCTTTAAATCCCGAGGGATTCCGCGTGCTGGTCTTAAACGGGCTACTCAGATAGCTTGTTCCATCATCACTTGCAACCTGCTCGTAATTGCAACTCTTGTGTACCGTGTCTTTCAGAGAAGAGCACCGTCCACGGTCGTCTCTGATTCCGACTCCGAGGACGATGACTACACGACGCCTGCCAGGACTGAGGTGACGACCGTAGCAATGACAACAGTTGATTTCAGTGCTGTATCCCACTCGGAGGGATACAGTAGCCGGCAAGGCACTTGCAGATCTACATCTCAAGTTCACCCGGAGGACATTTAACTGATCAAGTCGCAGGTTTCTCATTGCTTAGCCTAGACGACTCCTTTGGTGCTCTACTGCGAGTTGGACCTAGGCATACGAACAGAGATGTGATTTAATGTAGCGATACCAAATACTTGTAACATTATACCCCGTTGTTCGAGTCTGTAGTCTCCAAACACTTTTCGACGGTTTCCAAAATTGCAGGGTTCTCGAGTGCAGCCGCGACTCGTTCCTTGTCGTTCAGCTGCTTGTTCACTAGATGGAGGGTGAGCATCGAGCAGATACCATTGCCTGAGGGGATACGCACCCGACATCTCGCTCTGATGGGAACCAGGCTTAACTCGGATGTCGACCTTAAATCTCGGTGGGAGACTGCGTAAGAGTCTCACTCGAATGCACAACCCTGAAGGAACAGCGATGATAAGCCTGCACCATTCGTGAGATTCAGACATGCTTAAATGTACCGATAAGCGTCGACATGCCACAGTGCGGTACCGTTGGTGTGAACTCAACAATAATGCGGTTTTCTCCGATTTCGATTTGCTCGGCTGATACGACCCGAAGTTCTTCCAAGCTGTTTGGATGCTCGGGATCAGAAATGGACTTTATGAGATCTGCAAAAGAGGGTAAATTACGCCGTCTTTCACGATCAATCCGAGCAGGATTACCGAATATCTCGTCCTGGTCGATCGGTTCGACGTCTGTGTTGATGCTGCTGTCCTCGTCGTCATCGTCCACCCAGAGAGATTGACCCGTCTGAAATCGCGACTTCCTAGGAGACTTGTGAGACACGTAGATGGTTGGGTTTGCGTTGAATATTTGCGTAGTGGTCATGATTGCTTACAAATGGCGGGCCGAGATCTGCGGACTAGGGTCACATAGTCACGTGCTTCCGTGCTACAAAAGAAGTCCGCCAATACAAATCGGCGTCCGATAATTAGCTCGAGGTCTCCTTTTCCGAATCCGCGTTCAGGGTCTGCGAAGCCGTCCTCGACTCCAGCTCGGCCCTATTTCGGTGCTACAGCCCTACAAATATGCCGCCCAAGGTCCACCACACCCCCTCCGCATTTCCTGGCACTGAACGTCCTCGCAGCGAAAACGCACAGAAGCCGACACCGCCGTCGCGAGCTCGACGGCGCGATCGACCAAGAAACAGTCTCGCACGAGTAAGCCCCGTGTTTTCAGGGTCATGTAAACCGACCTTCTTCACAGCTCGGGAAAAAAATGGTGCGGCCGACGGCACTGGCAAAGTGGGCGCATCGTGCGTGATTTCCGCTGTATTCTATATGATGGCGTCTGTGAAACTAATAATTTACTACTACGGCAGACTCAATAACTCCGTCGAGGTCAGTGTCTTCTCGCCTGCCTCGTGGAACCCTCGGTTGTTTAGCACCGACTGCACATAGCCGCCACCGAAGAAAACGAGAGTCAAGGGAAGGGCGGGTGCTGCGTCGACGAGAGCGACAACGCGGAGTGTCGGGTAGGTCGCCGCGTTGGCTGTACACTCTGCTCAGCTAATTTGCACGGCCCAGAATTGATGACGTAAGTACTCCAGATCGGTCAACTAAAATACCCCCAGAATCAAACTCGTCACCGTGACAGGAACCCCTCAACTCCACGAGCCAACAGCAGAGCGAGTAAGTCAGCCTTTGCCCCATATAATTCGCCGCCACCACTCCTTGGTTTGCTTTATATCTACCACCTCAATCGGGGCGATCGGGTTCAGCTATCGCCTGCTTACCTCCCTCATGCGCCTCTCGTCCTTGTTGTGCTGTGTTTCTAACAACCTCCAACTTAGTGACGAGTTGGATGTTCCGAAAAAAGCTCCCGTGTGTTTTACTCTCGTGCATCACTCTATTTGACTCTCATGTTGCCGACAGGCGGTCGTACCGACTAGAGTAGAGTATACGCAGCAACGAGCACAAGGGCTTTTCAAGAATTTCGCAGACAGTGACAACCCAGAGGTCATAGGACCCGGCGGTGTGGAAAGATTATGTACAGAGGCTGGTATACCATTGGATGGTGCACAGCCTCTCATCTTGGCGTGGCAATTCAAGGCCCAGGAGATGGCCAAACTCAGTCGCTCTGAGTGGCTACAGGGGACCGAGGCACTCAGGTGCGTGCTTGAACCAATCCGTTTCGGTAAAGCCAGCTGACTGTACACATAAGAATCTCGTCACTGCCAATCCTGGCAGTGGCATTGAAGGAGTTGGACGACCTTGTCGTCCATGACAAGAAACCGATAACACCGGTCTCTTCTATCTCCTCCGTCAAAAAGCGGGGTGCAAAAGACTCTCAGGAACTCTACAACAGAACTCGTTATTCGCAATATGCATCGAATTGCAATGCTGCATTCACGGAGCTATATCAGTTTTGCTTCACGCTCTCCAAGCCACAGTGGGTGCTCTGTGTCTTTCCATTGGACATGCTAATCTTGGCTCCTAGACAAAGCAGGAACCTAGATATAGAGGTGACTCATTTCCAGGCCTCCCATGTTTCATCTTTCCTCACACACGAATAGACAGCTATGGCGCTTTGGTCCGTGCTGCTGGCCCCCCGATATGCGATCGTTACCGAGCTAATCGAGTTCTTGAACGTGAGCTGGCCCTCCGTGTTTCAGCTCGCTGTGCTAACCTTGAGCAGGAAAGCGGGTCTTATAAAGGAGCCAACAAAGACATTTGGAACATGGTGGGATCGCATTGTTGATTTGAGGAGTCGATGCTCATCGCAGTTTCTAGGTGTACGAGTTCTGCCGAACGATCAATGGAGAACTCAGCAACTACGAAGCCGACGAAGGGGTACGTGCTTTTTTAAGCTTTCGTGATTTCCACAGACCTCCTTTCTAGGCCTGGCCCACCATGCTAGATGATTTCGTTGCGTGGAGGAGAGATAAGATGGCACGCCCGACGAACGATACGCCTCGATAATCTTGGACATGCACTACATACAACGCCTGCTTAATATCACGCACGCAGTGACACTAGCATCTCCATTCGTATAGTATCCATTCATTATCCACTTTCGAAATCCCACCTTTCAAGGACGTATCTACACATGAGAGCTATCTGGCGAATGACGACCTGTGGACTTGTCTGCGTATCGAGGTGTGTCCGGGTGTCCCGCCGAATGAGAGGGTCGTGCATCGGCGGCGAAACGTAACAGAGGTTGTTGGAGAGCGCCGGCTTCCTTTGCCCATCGCTTATTGCCAAGATCGAAGCGCGTCGCGTGTCGCTTGTCGAACCGATCTGTCACGGCTGAGGCGGGTTCGGTCGCGTCGTGTGGGAGCGGTGGAAGACCTAGGGACGCTCGTACTGCTTGCCATCGGCCGTGTACGCGAAGAGCGGCTAGGTCTGCGTCCTGGTTGGGTTGCGCGAGCGGGGAGTGTGTCGACCAGTCCGAATTCGAGTGGGGTGAGGGTGGTGACGGGGATGGAGCGGGCGACATGATCTGCCAGACGAGTCCAGCAGGGAGACATATGATAAAGAGGAATGCGACGAGTCTGATGTATTTGGTGTGGAACCCGTGTTGGTCATTGACAGCCCATTGACCTGACATGGCTGGTCGTTAAGTAGTTGCGTGGGTAAACAACGTCTGCGTCTAGACTAGTACTATTAATATTCTTGTTAGTCCGCGTTGGGGGTAGAGACAAGGTAATGTCGCTCCGACACCCATCGCTACTCAGAAATCTTCCACCTCGACTGGCCGCACACCCTGCATCTTCTCCATTGTCTCCCTCAGCTCCGTCTCCGCAAAAACGGCGGCCTCCCTGGCAACCGCAAGTTTCTTCTCAAGCTCGTCCGCGCTCATAGGGCGCAACTGGCCATCCCGCTCAATCACACCAATACTGTCGAACCGCTTCAGCGTGTTCCCGATGCGAGGCATGAACGCGTGGCGATCCCAACCACTGTCATTGAATGCGAGGACAGCGCGAACGGCGGCCGTGTTGATGTCGCGATGGAGTTCCTCGAGTTTCGACAGTTGAACTTCCATCCACCGGGCACGACGTTCAAGGGCGAGCGTTAGTGCTGCAACTTCGTCGTCCTTGCCCGCCGCGTCATCGCCTGTGTCGTCTAAGAAGTCATCGCCTTTGAGCATGTCCCTGAGCACACCGTCGAAGGAGGAGCTGTCGTCCCAGGTAGTGCGGGGGAGAAGTCGCAATAGATCGGATATGGTCTGGGTCAACGTCTCAAGGAGCTGTTGAAAGGAAGATACGGCGTTGTCGATGGAACCAGAAGGCATATTGGTAGCAAAGGATCCACCGCCGACCGAGAGAGCCGATAGGGCATGAACCAAAGGGCCGTACTCCAGGGGCATACTGGCTGCTGGGTTGATCTTTTGCATGTCGAAGAACGGATGGCTGGGGAGGTCCATAGACGGGTACCTGACATCGAGTTCGTCCAAAACATCCGCGAGCGACGTTCGTTCGATGGGAGATGTCCGATCAATGGACTGTGCCCGAGACACGCTGGAGCTCGGCGATACGACTTCATTGCGATTGCCGGCAGGTGCAGCTGGCGTCTCCGAGGCTGCGACAGATGGCGCGGCAGACATCTCGTCAATGGTGACTTCATTGTCCTTAGGGATCTTGATGGGACGAGCAGCTGGCTTGCTCTTTTTGGGTAACTTTGAGCGGATGGGAGCTTGAACAACAGGCTCGGGTGCCTTGGGGGGAGCAGGTGCTTGCTTATCGGTGCCGCTCTTTTTCGTAGCCTTGGAACTTCCACCCAGCTTTCCTTGCCCCTTGATCTTTTCCTTTTCCTCCTTCTCAGCCTCTCCACGTTTTTCTTGCTGTGCTCTCTCGAGCGTCGCCTTCTCGGCTTGTGCAACCATCTCCTGTGCGGCCCTCTCCTTCTCGAGTTTCTCCTGCTCAGCCCTTTCCCTCTCCGCCCTCTCCTTTTCTTTGGCCTCCTTGACCGTGGCTAACCTTTCCTGCTCGGCCGCCTTCTCCTGAGCAATACGTGCCTTCTCAGCAGCACGTGCAGCGGCCTTCTCCTGTGCGGCTTTCTGTCGCTCGAGTACACGTTCGGCAGCAGCAGCTTTCTTCGCAGCCTTCCGCTCGTCCTTTGCTTGCTGTTTGCTCGCCTCTTCCGGTTTTAGTCCTTCAGCAGCAAGTACTTGCACCTCGGAAGTGGAAGGAGTTGGTGCAGTGGCGGGGTTCTCCGTCGATGAGCCGAGGGCTGGAAATTCCACCGAGTCTAAGGTAGGCAACGGGGAAGGCGGAATAGAAGTCGGGGCTGGGAGCGCGTGAAGAAAGCAAACGTAGCAAAAGAAAGGTTTGTCAGCATCATGATACCAAGAACGAAAGTGGGGGAGGGATCAGGGATAGCGAGCGTGGAGTAGTCGGGACGCATGAGTAACGACAAATTGGGGGCGTAAGCATTAAAGAGGATCGGCGTCGTCATCAGGGATAAATACTGATACGTCTCCTGCAGCTTCACGAATTCATGGCGGCACGACGAGTGGATGATGATGAGGAAGGAGGGAAGGGGATCAGGAGCGACGTAATCATGGCCGTTGATAATATTTCCGCACTGAAAGCACGGCACTCGGTACTCGGACCTGGGACTCCCTCCCCTGGGCAAAGGAAAGGCACTCACCATTCGCGAGAGGTGGTTGGGCTTTCGAGAGATCTGGCTGCGGCTCAGCGCCATTGCCATTCGCAGTATAATTAATGGGGAGACCCTGAGTATAACCCAATCCAGGAGGGGGCCCAACAGTTATGTGGGGTGGTGCGTCATTGACACCGACAGTAGAGGGGGGTGAGGGATAGGTCGAGCTTGGGTTCGTCGGAGCGGCTAAGGAGAGGATGGGGGACGCAAGCCGAGCAGACATGATGGCCGGATCATTGAATGGCTGGTTCTGTGCGTACGGGAACTGCTGTTGCTGATCTACACCTTAGCAAATCGGAAAATCAAATATGAAGGTCGAACACAGTTAAATGTGCAAAGACAACAGTACGAACGGAGAAATCGTCAATGTTCACAGTGGCACCTCATACGAAGAGAAGTCTCCTACCAGGAGGACCGATGGGCAATACACTAGCTCGCTCACGACTGGACTGGATAAACTGGCGAAGCTGCGCCTCGCTGACAATGTTGTTTTCAAAGGGTTGGAAGCGTGCAGGCTGCTGCGGTGGTGGTTGAGGTTGTGAGTGAAGTAGAGTTGCAGGAGTATGCTGGGCCAGTGGTGAGGTCGTATACCCAGGTTCGGTACGCGAGGGCAAATTCCAGTGGGGTTGAGCCGATGACGTAGTCTCACCAGAGAAGAAAGAGTGGTGACTGTCACTCGCGCTAAGCGGAGAGGTGGGGTTGACAGGGGATGATGCGGCAGTGGACCCCTGGCGACCTCGCGCAAATCCAAACCTTGATACTTTCCTTTCCTCGTCAGGGAAAGGTGATTTCCTGGACGTGGAAGAAACTCCTTGGGCCGGTACAACTGGGTCTTCACTGACCTCCCCAAATGGATTGAAGGAGCCTACATAGCTGGATCCTCCCGCAGGCTGACGCTCGATGGGAACACCACGTAGGGAAAGAGGATCATGCATCGAACGGCTGGGATTGTGTGGGTATGAGAGACCGGGTGGTGCCATGTACGCTCGCGGGTGATGAGCTTGGGGTAGTGGCTGTGGCGGGCGCAGGGCGGGGAACATATCCATGAATCCACCCGACATGGGTGTGTTGGCCTCTGCCTCGAGATCAGGGAGTACAATATCCACGTTGGGGTCCTCTCCTGCAAGTTTAGGATCCAAGTTAAAACTGAACCCGCCAAACTCGTTGTCTTCCCCTGATACCATCCTAAGCGTGCGATCCAGATCTGGAAAGATGTTGACGTTTGACATGGATATCGCATTCTCACGTCGAGACTTCACATCGTCAAGGAGAGCTTGAGCGGCAGTGGAAATTTGATAGGTAGACTGTGAAGGCGTGATTCCTGGAGGAGCAAGAGTGTCCATCTTTCGAGAAGGCGGTGGTAGGCCTGGGGGACCAGAGAGCCCGGGAGGTACATCTGGTGTGCCCTGAGGAATGGATGGAACGGATAGCTCAGATTCAGTGGACCGTGGCCGGTCTGGAGAAATATCCAGAGAACCCGAACCAGCATCGGAATCCACTGCCAAAGAGGGGGCTGGGGAGATGGATGGTTGTGGGATACTCGACTCCTTCGTACGCAATGACTTGACTTCCAAAGGGGTGGCAGGTCGCTGAGGTATTGTAGTAGCGGCTGGCGTCGGCGGGCGCGAAGAGGATGCGACAGACGGCGTCCTTGCACTCCCTGTAATAGAACCGCCTTTCCGGTCGTGATGCGAGCGACTCGATGGTTTTGTGTCGGTTGCAGCGCCGGCATTGCGGGACTGACGCTGACCACCTCGTTTATGCGATCGTTGAGTAACTGAGAGGGAACCCTGCGTAGAGGCAGACGGAAGTGGCGTTATCTTACCACCCCATGCTGCGGCACGCGGCAAAGCTCCTGCGAACCATATTAGGTCACGCACACAATAAATTCGATTTGACTTACCATCACTTTCCTTGCCCACGCGCGAGATGCTTTCCGTATCTTTGATCGTATGTTTGCTGAGATAGATGAGCGATAATCGTGGTGAAGTCAACAAATGATACTCACAGAGTAGTAAGATCCTCTTTGGTGAAGCAATCCTTCTCGTCTCCCCATTCGTGCAGGTTCATGCAAGTGTGATCCGTACAACTAACTCCGCGGAGAAACGCCATGCAGTATTTGGTCGTTCCATAACTCGCGCGCATGACTTCACGACCTCCGCCTGGAGAAGGGGCACCGTCAACTGTAGAGATACACCGAGCTGCATCCTCGCGGCGGTGGTAGGTGATATACAGGCCAAGAACGGGAGTACCACCGCCAGACGAGGTACGCTTGACGAGTATGATCTTCGATATCTTGCCATATTGACCAAAGTATTCGTTCGAGCGCAACGTAGGAATGAGCTAAGTCGTTTGCGATCAAGTGTGCCGTTAACTGAATTAATGATCTACCTACCTCCTCCTTGGCGAATCTGGGACCGATTCCGACTACATAGACGACGCTACGTTGGACCACGCGCACGTTGGCAAGATGACGTCGTCCTAACGCATCGAGTTCTTTACGTTCGCGCTCGCGCTGCTTCTTTTGCTGTGTAAGGCGCTTATGGCTACATATACCGAATGAATAAACGGCGGAGATCAAGACAGGGGAAACGCACTCCTCCTTTGCGATAGCCTTGAACTGTACGGCTTCATCAGTGTACTCCCTTCGGCAGGCGGGGCAACGACCGTTAAGGTTTTGCTTAATGTGATGCCAGCAAAAGCGGCAGATCTTGTGAAGAAGTCACGACGTGCGTTTCATAAAGGTTGCGCAATGATTCATACCTGGTATCCACAAACACATGGCTTAAAATTGAGGTCTGAGAGATCCATTTCTTCGAGACAAAGGGGACAGTCGGCATCATCCTATGATGATCGGAAGGGCTGAGATGATTGTCCGTGGAACGAAGACATGTATGGGGATGACTTACTGCGTCGTCATCGCTCCAGTACGCGTCCTGTACTCCTGCCAAGACATGGGACTTTGACTGATGTGCAGAGAAGCCTGCATAGACGACGGGAGCCGGCAAGGAAGGGTGTGCGGGTAATCTTGTTGAGGACATTTGGATTTACTTCGGCGCTTGCGGTGTTGTGAATGCGACGGAGGAGGGAGGAGGAGAAGGTGTTGGCAAGAGTGAAAGCTACAAACGCGACGGACGAGGCCAACTTCATGTCTGCCCTTTCCCACGCTGCTCCCCTATTTGCTCTTGTTTGTTATCGGTGGCGTACTTTCCAATTGAATTTAAATTAATTTTTTTTTCCTCCTCCGATATTCATGTTGGCCCGTCTGCTCGTCCGCTGGCCCGGTGTCGCTCTCCACAGGTCGTTCTGCGCGTCGTCGCTGGCCCGTGCGCACAACGTCGCCACCGTATTGAAACCTAGGCCAGCGACCGGATACGAGCCGCAGGATGAAGCCACCAACCGGACACACTTTTCGTCGGCAAGGTTCGCCGACGCGTCCATCTCGAACAAATCCAAGATGGCCATTCCGCACGAGTACGTACACTTCATCCGTCCTTGTTCGGGCCGTAACTGTCGCTGTACTAACAGCTTCCTAGGTACATGAGTGACGTCCAAGGTATGCCACCTCCTACGCACAGTAAATTGGTGCTCATAGACCCTTGCATCTAGAGGCTACACTAGAGGTATTCAGCTTCGAGCCCACTTTGGCACTACTTACGATTTGATGCTAGCTCGGACTTGCCGGCACTGATATGCTCGTCCAGGCAAAGACTGGAACAGGTACGTGACACATCCGTCCGTTTTGCGTATATACGAATGACGGTCATAGGTAAAACGATGGCGTTCTTGTTGCCCGCCATTGAACAGCTCGCCCAAAAGCCCGTGCCTCGCAGCGGGACCGTATCCATCCTCGTGTTGTCTCCGACGCGGGAGCTCGCTATGCAAGTCTGTAGCATGTCCTACGTCCAACTTTCAGACATTAATTTACTTTGGCGCTTTCAGATCCAAAAAGAAGCCAATGCTCTCATCCAACACCATCCTTTCCGGGTGCAAGCTCTCATCGGCGGTACTAGGTACCCAGTTGCATTAATGCAGCGTCCATTTTACTCACAAGGGCCTTTTCAAAAGTATCGGCATGCAAAAGGAAAGGCTGAGTACCCGTCGTTGTGATGTTCTTGTTGCAACACCTGGTCGGCTTCTTGACCTCTTGGGATCAACCGACCTGGCTAAAAAGCTGCATGCCATTCAGACTGTCGTGCTGGATGAGGCTGATCGTCTATTGGACATCGGATTCAAGGATACCCTGAATTCCATTCTCGAGTACCTCCCAAAACGTGACCAAAACCCAAGACAGTGCATGCTCTATTCGGCGACCCTGGGTCGAGACGTGAAGGAGGTAGAACATTTCTTTGTATCTGCGAGCTAAGACTGATACCTTGTCTTTGTGTGTAGATAGCCGCGCTCTATCTGACCCCTGACTACAAATTTGTATCCACTCTAGCGGAAGATGAAATCAACACTCATGAACATGGTGATGCGTTTCATTATTTTCGCGAGTTTGTCTCATCCTTTTCACACAGTCCCTCAAACATGCATTACTGTACCGATCAGCGATACCATGAAAGCTACCTTTGCTGCCCTCCGGGACGACGTTGCTGAACATGGAAATAACTCAAAATCAATGGTCTTTTGTACGACTGCATGGGGCACAGCTGCTACTGCCAAACTTCTCGAGGATGCGGGTTATGGAACCTTGCCGCGCGTCTTTGAGATACACAGCAAGATGACCCAAAATAGGCGGCTAGCTGTTGCCCAAGACTTCAAACGAGCAAAGAGTGGGATATTAGTGACATCTGATGTCACTGCGCGAGGCATGGACTTCCCTGGGTTAGTTGTCTTTACGCCGACGGTGGATCCTAGCTAAACGAGGTCATTGGCAGCGTGACACAGGTCGTGCAAGTCGGCCTTCCCTCTTCTAGCGAGCAGTACATCCATCGCCTTGGCCGTACTGCTCGTGCAGGTCGATCCGGAAAAGGCGTGATTATCCTCACCCCCCATGAGTCCGGATTCCTCAGGTCGCCGGACATGCGAACCCTGCCGATCCAACCCCACCCAGAAATCCAACTACCTTCGCTGCCTCGCCCGGAGCTCGACAGGACCCTTCAAATTCAGGCATACAGTGCATGGCTTGGTTTCAATTCACAGTATACCAGGCAGATGTTTCGATCGAGGCAGCAATTCGTTAACGAAGCCAACAAATTCGCTAAAGATGTACTGGGGTGGGATGATGAACATGGGGCACCGCGGCTGAGTCCCGTGACCGCACGCAATCTTGGTATACAAGGCCTAGATGGGGTGAACACGGGTGGTAATGAGTATGGAGGGGATAGACAACAACGATCTTCATCTCCCCGGAGCCCATCTCCCCGCAGATCATCGTGGCAAGGGAGAGATGATGTCGGTGATGGGTTCAGGCAGCGCCCGCGCTCGCCCCGTCAAGATAGCTATGAACGATCACCCCACAGACGGTTTGAATTTGGATCTGGCCGGTCACAACAATGGAGTGGCGATCGGGTTCGGAGGGAGAGAAGTTGGGATAACGAATCATGATTAGTTGCACAGGATGCATCGTGGTCAGCGCTTCATAGATTATCATCAGTACAGTAAGGGTCGTCGTATTTGCATCATTTCTAATCCACACTCGTACAACCACCCTTACGATGGAAGGCGTACAACAGCTGCCTCAAGGGTTACAAGCCCAGACTGCCCAACCCAATGAAGAACAGGCACGAAGAGAGGCGGAGGAGGCCATGCGCAGAGATATGATGGCGACGGTGCTCGACACCGCTGCACGTGAACGACGTAAGTCCTGTTTCACCTCTTGCCTGGAACAACAAGACGATTGCGTCCGCTTGCGCCAGTCTCTCGTATCGCGCTCGTGAGTCCCGAGCGGGCACGGCACATCGAAGGTATCCTCGTTCGGATGGCCCAGACGGGCCAGCTGCGCGGCAAAGTGAGCGAGGAGCAGCTCATCGAGCTGTTGGAACAGGTGAGCACGCCGCACTGTAACGATGCCCCTTGCCAGTCGTTCGTGCTCACGCGCGGGCGTCCTACGTAGATGGAGGAAGCGCAGAACAAGACGAGCTCGAAAAAGACGACGATCAAGGTGTGTATATCGTCCACACGTCCGCTGGCATGACCGCTGAACTTTGCCGGGGCAGTATCAGCGGAGGCGAGACATTGACGATGACGACGACTTTTGACCTGTGTCATACATTGTTTTCTCCTGCTCATACAAGGTGTTGTCCATGATGCATATGGTGTTTGCAATCGATGGGGACGCATACGCTCGCCACTGAACCTTGCGAAGGGGCTCACTCATCGATCGTCACACGGGTCTATCAAGCATAGTATTCCTTGACGAACCGCCCCCACTTCTCGATAACAGGTTTGACGATCAAATCCCACTCCTTTCCTTTGTACGGCCCCCTTTCCGGACGCGGGAAAGTAAAAATTTCCTTGTGAACGGTACCGCCTAGGTGGAGGGGACGTGAGCCCCGAAGCTGTGTACCACAACGCACTCACAATCATGGCACGTCGTCACTTTGGGGGTGTTCTTCTTGGGCGTGCTCGTGCTCCTCGCACTCAGCGACGGCTCGGGAATGCTCCCCGGCCAGCTTGGATGCAAGTAGGGTGCATGCAACGACAAGTCCGTCAGTTCGATGTGGACGAGGCGTTCGACGCGATGGCAAAAAGGACCGGGCTCGCCCGCTTTGATGTTGCCCTTGAGCAGGCTCCCGCCCGTCCCGTCGTCGTCTTCCGAGTCGACCGTGCCTGGCCACCATCCACGAGGGATCTGGACCTTGGAACCACATTGCTTGTCCCATTGATCGAGCCTCTTGACGAGGTTGACTGCGCGGCCTACTTTGAGCTGTATCGCGTCTGGCCGTTTGGGATCTACGCCCACTTATCTCAGCATCGTCGACGTGTGCTTCCGTGGGCAGACGTTACCTCGTATCTCGAAGGTATAAATGTAGCCCGGGACGTCCGCGTGGGACGTCGCCTTCTCCATTTCCACTCTCAATGCCAGCTGGGTATCCACTTGCAGGTATGTAGGTATATAATCTGCGAAAAACGAGAACCATCAGATCGACCATCACGCGCGTTCACGGTGCAAGTTGCGCATACGACTGAATTCGACAAATCTGTCTGCGTCGCCCGCTTTTCGGACATAGAAGCCCGCTTGGGCGGTGATCATGGTCTCTTTATGTTGATGACAGTACAAGACGGGTGTTGGGTCTAGACGGGAATGGGTTGCAGGCAGCTTGACTTGTCTGGAACATTGTTTTCCGGCCTTGGTCGTACCACTACATTGTACAGTGTTCCTTCCGGGAGAGGACGTTGTCGGAGAGGGAGGGACAGAGACAGCACGCGATCTGCGTGGTGTTGTGTTGAGAGATGGACCAGTCACAGCAGACTGAGGCGGCCTTGCCGCTTTGGGTGATACAATAGGATCCGAACGTGGTCGCGTAGGGACAGTAACAAAAGGCGGGGCAAGCGTGGATTTTGTCGTTGGGGCATCCTGTCTCAGGGACTTGAGGGCGTACTGCATGGTCAAGGATTGTCTTCCAGGAGGGACTGGCATGGGTATCTGCTTCTGAGGCGGGACTGGGGGCGGTTTCGCCTCTCTGGCCGTTCTGGCATTCAGGTGTTGGGGAGGCACTAGAGGAGGCCGACGATGGCTGTCGAGTGCGGCGTTCACTGCAAGCAGCTCAGGACTGAAACCGCCGACAAAGGTCCTCTGATGGTCTTGTTGAGGTAGGTCTGGGAGAGTCTTCTCAGCAGGTTTTTTGCCCGTGAGGGCCAGGGCATCGAAATTCTGGACGAGATCATACCGCTTTGGGGGTACGGGGAGCGGTTTGTTCATGATGGCTCGAGTCAAGCCGTAGGAAAAGGGCCGCAAGCAAACGAGCTTGCGGCCAGAAACGAGTGGCCGCGTGTTGAGGACAATATTGGCAAGTTGACTCGAGGAGCATCGCCTTTCATCGATATCCTTTCTTGTCGACTAACGTGTGAGTACGTTCCTAGTCATTTAATATTATAAGATGAAACGCACTGGACTCTGATACATAGCAGTATCGCTGATGGACCATGTACTACGCTCTCAATAACGAACGGCGAAGGTTGAATAGGTTGGCGGGGCGAAAACAAACATATTGGGGTAGCTTGAGTGTACCCGGACGACGTTAACGCCTCACTTCCACCATCCTCTCCTGATTTGTCTCCGGTCCAGCTCGTCAAACACCGTTCAAAGCAGTAGGGCCATCCGATTCTGCACGGACGGGCGTTCCCGCTTCTTCTTGTAAGTTGTGAGCGATGTCGTTCGAGAAATAACCTCAGCGGACGCTCCCTGCACGTCGGCTTCGCCAGAGACGCCGCCCGCCAAGCCCCT
>JBBPOD010000474.1:0-18483 GCA_038091255.1 Tylopilus intermedius | reverse complement strand
ATGGCCGCCGAGCTCAGCTACATAGTGCCCGGGAAGCCGGTTGTGCATCGCGCGCACCACGATTTAGAGTCCTTTTTCTACATTTTACTCGCCGTTTGCCTCTTGTATGACACCCCCGGCCGCCCCAAGTCCAGCGCAGAGCTTGCACAATGCTTCGATCCGTTCTTCGCCGTTTCCGGCCCAAGCACTCTCAAGACCGTTACGGTTCAATCCGAGTTTGGGTGGACGGCGTTGATCATTCCGTACATCTCGTCGTACTTCCAGCCCCTTATTCCTCTCCTCGAGACAATCCGCAACGACCTCATTCTGCCCATGAAATTACACGGGAAGAAAATGCAAGCGAATGAGGCCTACACTCACGACAACTTTATCGACTCGATTGTCACCACGCTCTCCAAGCTCCCAGACAAGTGTTGGGTAGCGAGGAATAAAAAGAAAGCTCCATGCGCGGTACCGCAGGCCAGTAGCACCTCATCTGTACCATCTGTCACTACGTCATCTACCCACGGAACATTCGCGCTGTCCGACAATTCTCTCCAACGCATCCCTCCGATTCGGATGTCAGAGACTTCTCTGAGTGGCTCAAAGCGTCGTGGTGAGGACGAGTCGGGCTCGCATGTCGCAAAGAAACGGTCGCATCTTGGTGGTACCGATGCCACAAGTTGGACTGAGATTGGTATCTCAAATGCATCGTTGAAGTAGGTCGTCTGTCTGCATACACTACCTACATACGTACATATCCCTGTTGTTCTGTGTCTAGCACTTAGGTTGCGGATGATGTCTTAAAGCTGTGCTTGGCCGTCGCTTGGGAAAACGATCAAGTCTTGCGCCCGTGCGAAAAGACGTATAAAGCCATGCGCCTTCGCCTGCAAGCGATAAAACTGCGAGAACTCACGATTTTGTCTTTTGTCCCCGATTCCTCACATCGATGGCCAAGCGCAAGATCATCTACGAGAGCGAGGATGACGACGACGTTGATACGAGTAAGAAGGCTCGGACGGTTGCGGAACAAGAGCAACTCGGTGCGTGCATTGTCCAGGACAGTGTCCCCTCCCTCGTTCACATTACCCAAAGGTGCCGATGAGCCTGGCGTGCGACGTTCTGTCCGCTCCAGGAAAGCTGGCGGAGGTCGACTGGCCCAGATGAAGCAGCTAGAACGATTGCAAACAGAGCGATCAAGACAGCTTTCGACAATCGATATTGCAACGCAAGGTGAAGAGGTAAACCCTATGGCCCCTTCTTCTCAGGTCGCCGGTAAAAGCGACTCGCGCAAAGGACGAGCTACCGGCAACGAGGCGGATATCGTTGCGTCCCAAGTCCGTACTCCTGTTTCACCAACCTTGCAGCCGGAATTCATGTTCGCGGAGCCCGGCGAACAATTCGGGTTCAGAGTACCGGCCAGTGCGTCTCATGATCAGGCACCCGCTCGTACTCGGTTTTCGTCGCATTCTCCGTTCAATGGTTCTCTGCCTCCATGCACTCAGGCACCCATCCGTACCCGGTTTCCTGGAACTTCATTGCAACCTTCATCGCAGGGCCCTGTCTCATCGCGCAGCGCTTCTTTGGTGTCTGGCTGGTCCTCAGGCGGTGCTGCCTCAACAGCGCCAACGTCTCGTGTGCCATCCGTTTGTTCTTCCTCGGTGAGCAATGCCTTGTTCAACAGCCAAGTCTACTCAACGTACTTCGTCAGCTTCGTTCGATTCTAGGCTTGCAGGCTCCCGCCCCGCGACATCCTTACGTACCAGTGCACTGGAGAACGTAGTCGCTCAACGTGGACACGAAGCCGCCCCTACAAGGCTACAACGGACCGCCTCCTTCTATGACCAATCGTTCAACATCGCTAGCACCGCTCACAGCCTTTCTGCTAACCCTGATCGCAACGATACAGCAGATGCCGAGGTGAGACCCTGTCCAACAAGCACCCGCATCGACTCAATTTGTCCCCCTCTGAAGATCGATGAGATCTCTCCGAGCGAGGACGAGAGAGTTGCAGAGAGAATCTTTCGTCGAGGAGGTATGTGCCCAGGCGCCTCATCATCCCAAGCTCTAACATTGTCCAATAGACTCGAGAGTGTCACCTTCACCCGGTAAGGCCGTTGCTTTCAGAGGTATATGTCTAACTATCGTTTCTTCAGGTGACGGAGGCATTGCAATGCGGTCACAATTGTCGGGTACGTCGTCTGGTGTTCGAATCCGTTCAATAAGCCACTCTGATTCCTATAATTGCAGCCATTGATGAAGCTGTAGTTGCACACCATCGCCGCGATCATTCGCGAGGTATGTTTCATTCAATACAATGAACCGTTTTGATCCCTATCATTGTAGCCGTTGAAGACGGGACAAGCGCACCCACGCAGCACCGAGAAGGACTATCCGTACCCGCTACATCAGGCGCACCGCAACCTTCCGAGAATATCCTGGCGGTGCACCGGCGACGTAACCGTGCGCCTCGTTTGCCTACCAACTCTCAATTACTTGGAGCCAGGCAGCGCCAGACGTCGTCCACTAACCAGGTTGTAGCTGGTGCTCCGCATGGTGACGATGGCCAGGAACCACCTGCCGTGTCCCACGCGAGCCATCAAGTTCGTCCCGCCTCAGAGCGTGCGGAACCGTGGCAGCTTCAATTTTACGACCCGCCGACTCGCGACATCATTGAACGCGCAAAACAGTTCTCTCATTGCGACGCTGCCTCTATTGATGCATTTCCCGTCCGTGCTTCATTCAACACCAAGGCTGTAGAATATCTTGATGAAGCGATCGCTGAACGCCAGGCCCGAGGGTTGATCATTTCGGACGGTAAGTCGGCGCCGATCTGCGTCATTTTTTTCTGTGGTAGCTGATTAGTAGTCTTCTAGGCTGGTGGCCACAAAACGCCTCGAGTATCACCAGACTTGTGCGTGATTGCCAATCCTGTCGTCGCATTCGCTCATTTATTAGCTCTGGGAGGACTTGGGTAATTGGCGTTCGGCGATGAGAAAAAAGGCTCGTACATTTGTCACACAACGTTATGAGTGGGATACCGAAAACCGTCGCGAGCAAAATATCGAGATTGCGAAACGGCTTCTGGGCAATGGCGGTCAGTTCTTGAGGGATGGCACTGATGAAGAGGTAAGTCACATTATTCACATTCACATTGTCTAACATTGTTACCAGGGACATGCCAATAACCTCGCGCATTCTGCACTCTCAGGACTTATTATCGACTTTTTCTACGCTGGTCCTACACCGGTCGGCAAGCTGTTTCCCGATGTCTTTGCTGAAGAGGTCCCGAGGGTCACGGTTGCTGTTGCTGCGACCGCTGTTTGTGTATTCATTTTCTCTCGTATATTGATACTGATTACGATTATTGTACAGCTCAAAGTCGTGCTCGACGAGATTGCCTCTGGCCAAGGCGAAGTGAATTTCCGGGTCAACACCTACTTACCGGTTTATACCGAGATCCTCGGACTGATGAACAAATGTGATACCAATCTGATTCATCGCGAGAAAACCAGGGCTTTGCGAAGGCGTTGGGCCCAACTTGGCAGGTGCGTAGCATGTCCCAGTTCACTAATTGACACCTAATGGATTGGTATAGTAACGGGATGACTAATCCGGGACTGGTTGCCGCGTCGTGCGGATTTGATGTGGATCTCGACTGAATGCCCCTCCTATGGAGGCCTTGTATGTAATATGTCATAATGATTGCTGCATTTGTGAATCTTCTAGTCTGTTCTGTGGGGTTGTCATGGTCTGTGACTCTGTGATAGGTCTGTCCGATTGTGGAGTGATGGCAATTTATTCACTAGTAGCAGTGTGTTGGGCACTGTATGCAATCTGGTACAGTCTGGAACAGATCTGGCTAGCTCTGTCAAGATAGCTTATCTTTTTGATATGCCAACATATAGTGTACTTTCCCCAGTCTGTCCAGGCTAGAGACAGCATCAGACAGGCTAATGGTCCTTTGCCTAGATCTAGGCAGGTAGGTACCTTGCTGTGGGCCACTGTATAGACTGTTAGACTAGACAATATTGTCCAGCTGTGTCTAGGAAGGGGGTTGGTTTGCTGATGCACTCGTTGGCAACTATGGCGTTCCAGAGCGCCCTTCTTCCCTTGATCAGCTACCGGAAATGTTCGAATTGTCGTGTATCCATATCGCCACCACGGTCGTCAGCTCGTACTCGGACGACTACAGTCATTTCTTCGCACATTCATCCTTGGGTGCGAACGGTGTCCCTGCCATATATGGCGTCGATACCCGCACCCTCGTGGCGGCCATGATGTCGGCCTGGACCACACCGGGGCGAGAAATGGGAGGCCCATCGAGAAAGAAGATCGATGTGGCGACGTAACCCGAGGTTCTTGCGACTCAAATGCGAGGCTGGAAGACGATGTCGAGTCGTGCTCGGCCAGAGGTTTTCACCGAAGCCGATGCTGGCCGATGCGATCGGTGAAGTGAGCTGGTTCGGTTTTCAAGTTCCTAGTCGAACCGGGTAAGAATGAGTCTACCCCTTCAATATCGCCGAGTTCACTTACCATAGCAGGTTAAAATGTCATCTTGCCTCGATGATACGCTCTAGAGCGCCAAGTGCGCCTGTCTTCCTCCACTTGGACGCTTTATCATCGACCGTTGCTAAGCAGTGCCCGCAGGCACGGCTCGTTCTGCGTGGCTGCAGTTCAATCTTCGATCGGCGGCGCACGCCAGTGAACGGCATTTTTGTCATTCCCAGATCCGGAAACGTAACTCACCGAACGTTACTAGTTCATCTCCAACGAGTATGCGATCGATCGCCCACACAGTTGGGCGTGCCTAGCAGTCTTTGCATCGCAGAGATGATCCATCTTCTTGAACGTATAAGAGGCTTTGAGTAGCCTCGATACTCACCATCAATTCTCCTAGACATCACCCGAAGCCACTCCCCCTGCCATCCCTTACCTCCGCTGTTACCCATGGCTCCCGTCGTCGTGTCTTCTCCTGTTTCCCATGTCAACGTCATTTATGACTTGAAAACTGCTCTCCCAAACGCAACACTCCCGGACACTCTGCTCGATGTTCTGTCCCGAGCTGTCCACCAGTACCCTGATCACGAGCTCAGTTTCATTACATCCTCCGCTCATGACTCTTCCATTCAAACCGAGACGTTCAGTGAGTTCAACCAACTCGCCGTCTCACTCGCGAAGGCACTTCGAGGTTGGGGCAAGCCCGTTGGCTCAGTCATTGTCGTATACCTCACTGAGCACGAGGACAACATGGGTGCTGTCTGGGCTTATTTGCTTGCTGGTTACGTGCCTTGCTTGCTGCCCGCCTTGAATGCTCAGCAGGCCCACGAGGAGGGTCACGTCGCACACATCAAGAACCTTTTTGCTTCCGCCACTTGGCTGACGAACGAGAGCGGCGCCGACCAATTGGAATCGATCTCCGGTCTTGACATTCACTTGCTTCCCGACCCCAGGGCCTTTGCTGAGAGCTCGGGGACGGACTTTGTTGCCCATCGACCCAGGCCTGACGACGAAGCCATACTTTTCTTGACTTCTGGATCTACGGGTTTCTCCAAGGCGGTCCTTCACACTCACCGCACACTCACTGCTACATGCCGTGCCAAAAGTCAAAGCTACGGTCTCACATTGCAGTCCAAGATCATGAACTGTGAGTTTTGAGTTGGTTGACGGGCGATATACGCTAATACAAGATCAGGGGTTGGATTCGATCACGTCGCAGGATCTGTCGAAATGCACTTCACACCGCTCCTGTTCGGTGCTTCGCAACTCCATGTCCACGCTTCTGCTATCCTCTCCAATCCTTTGTGATTCCTTCGCTGGATCGAGGAAAATTTTTGTGATCATCTTGTTCAAGAGTTCACACTTCTGAATTTTATATACACCTAGTCAATCGAGGTGTCCTTTGCACCCAACTTTTTGCTTGCGAAACTTACCCGGGACCTGGAAAAACGTAGTGACCTGTTTGGCACATTCAACCTCGGTTCCTTCAGACGCGTTAACAGCTGTGGTGAGGCTGTTGTCAGCAGCACCGCTGTTGCCTTTAGCAGAACCCTCAAGAACCTCGCAAGGAATGGTGATGTCTCTATCGTCATCTCTCCTGGCTTCGGTATGACAGAGACCTGGTAAGGTTTTCATGTCGAGATTCCTGAATATATTAATAAGTGGTTCGTTTTAGCGCTGGTTGCATCTACAACCCTGTCGACGTGTTGACCACGCCCCCTACGCACGAGTTCTTGGAGCTCGGTACACCCATCGCAGGGTGTGAGATTCGCATCGTAAATCCTGCCGATGGCGTGACTCTCCGTCCTGATGTCGAGAGTGGAGAGCTTCAGGTCCGCGGACCGATGGTCTTTGTTCGATACTACAACAACCCCGAAGCAACGCGCTCTAGCTTCGTTGAGGGTGGTTGGTACCGTACTGGTGATGTCGGCATCATCGAGAATGGCAAGATGAGATCGAGCGGCCGAATCAAGGACACCATCATCGTCCACGGTGTCTCATACTGGATCCCGGAGCTCGAAACACACATCCCGAGTCTACGCCCGGACCCCGTGACACCGAATTCCTCTTCGACGTCTTCGTCGTACCTATCTCTCTGCCTGGAGGAAAACGAATTGAATTCGACTACTCGGGATCCCAGGCTATCAAGGCTCTGAAGATGGAGGGCATATATACCATTCTCGTCAAATACCAACATAGCGACCATCGCAACATCCAAGTGCCTGGCAGATAAGGTTGACTTCCTCCCTGTGACGCCTGATTTTGTTCGGAAGATCATCAAATACGAAAAGCCTGGCAAGATCTACGTCACATTTGGCGGGCAGATGCGTTCAACGTTGGTATCAAGCTCAAGGACGAGTTTGCCGATTCAAGCGTAGAGGTATTTGGCACGCCCATCGAGACGATCATCACCACGGAGGACCGCCAGCTGTTCGCTCAGGCGATGGAGAGCACTGGAGAACGCTACGCTCAACCTGCTACCACGCGCGAGATCGGTTTCCCAGTCATCGTGTGAGTTGCTCACGCGTTGAGTGGCTTAGGGTCCGGTTTGCCCAAGACGAAGCTCAGCGACGTGCGTTGTGTAGCAAGGCGTTTGCAACCAGATGCGGAGCGTCGGCAAGCCTGTGAGTCTTTCCATTGTTCAATCTTGATGATTCTGATTTCTTTGGTCTAACAGCCACTTTCGATGGAGTTGGCGCCCATCGCACGATTACGCTCGACACGAGTGTCGGGCGCCGATGGTCCCCATTCAGACCTTTCGTTCATGTTCGTCTTTGGCACTGAAAATAACGCTGCTCATGACTCTCCTCCTGCTACAAATGGCGTCTTCGCCGAGCGCGTCGCCGGGTCGCTCAGATCTCCCCCATCGCAATCCTCCCATCGCCAGCAGAGACGGCTGAGCGCTTCGCCGCCGGTCCCGCATTCGCCTCTCAGGGACACGTCGAGGAAGCAGTCTGGCTTGATCCGAGACCTGCTCAAGGCGGCGACCGAGTTGCTAAGCAGGGAGAATATGGTGGCGACGTGGCGGTTGAAGCGACGACATGACTGGGAGGCGAAACGCGTAGTGCGGGAAGTCGAGGACCGATCCAAGCCTAGACCTTCCAAGTTTGTTTCTTCTTCTTTATTCCCTGTTGCCTCGTGCTGATCTTCGCGACCCATTGGCAGCTCGCTCGCGCATGCGGAGTTGTCGACGTGCGCACGCGCACCGGGACTCGTACCCCGCTCGATCTACCTGTCGCACTAGTTCTCGTTCTTCACGCTCGGCGAGGATTACCACGCGCATCGAGATCGACGTGCGGAAAGAAGTCGAAGTGAGCACGTTCCCAGGACCCTCGGGGTCGCATTTCGTCGAGGACCTCGCCTTCTCACCCGACCAAACGCACGCCCGCTCGCGCTCGCATGGACACGCACACACACACCCTCCGTCGTTGTTCAACGAGCCCCTCGTGAGCGCGATGAACGCCGAGATTGTGCACGATCCGAGTACGACTGGAGGACGCGTGCCGATCCTGATGTTGCACAGCGGGGGGCAGCGCAGCAGTCGCGTGGGCGGATGGGGACTGTCGTGGAGCGGCTCGAGCATGCGTGCAGCGTTGTCCAGGATGGGCATCGGCGGGGGATCCCGATCAGGGTGATGGGGAGGTGATCCGAAGGGAGGTGGATTGGGTGAGGGGTCATCGGGCGCGAACGTGCTGTCCACGAGGATGGACGAGGGGATGCTCCGTTGCAAGGTACACTTTCCTCAAGTTCTCGTCGAGAAGAGTATGAAAGGATGGAAAGAAATCGAGTACGAGGTCGTTTGTGACTGCCGGAACAACTGTATTACCGTCTGCAACGTGGAGGTTCGTGCTTTGTTCGAGCATGCATGTCCTACTATGTATTGATGTTCCGAGTAGAACTTTGATCCTCTTGGAATACACACTCAGGCTGGTGACTCTGTTGTTGTTGCTCCATCGCAGACCCTTTCGGACGCTGATTACAACATGCTCTGGACCGCCATCAACGTCATCCGACATCTGGGGGTGATCGGAGAGTGGAATAAACGATACACTTTGAAGCCATTCTCGAAGGAGTATTGCATCATCGACGTTTGTGGTGGGAGTTCTGGGGAGCAGGATCTCGTCTCACGCTTGTTCCGGGTGAATGCTCATCTATCAAGGTCTTCAGATTGCACCCACTGGCCTTCATCACCGCAAAGCTGGGTCTTTGTGTCCCTCTCAATGCGATCAAGAATACCATGACGAAGGCGACAAGTGCCTGTTTTGAGCCAAGCTTGGACTATGTCTTTGTCAAGATTCCTCGTTGGGACCCAAGAGGTTCAACCGCGTCAGTCACCTCCTTAGCAGCAGTATGAAGAGTGTCGGGGAAGTGATGAGTATAGGGAGGAATTTCGAAGAGGCGATTCAGAAAGCGATTCGGGCGATCGACGATCAGTTCCTTGGCTTTGCAAAGGTGAGTTGGTCGCTTGAATTGATGTGGGTCATGCTAAATACGTCTTTAGCAGAACGACTACGTTGCGGACGTTGATGAAGAACTCTTGAACCCCTTGACCAGCGGATCTTTGCCATTGCTTCTTCCATCAGGGATACAGTGTTGATAAGATTTGGCATATGACCAACATCGACAAGTGGTTCCTGTAGGAGCTTCAGAATATCCATCATAATGGAGACGCATCTTAGGTACTTCAGATTCTGGCCTTCATCATTACGTGGCTCTGATCTTTGGGTTGAGCAGGGAGTCCGTAATCAGTTCCATCTCGAGCGAGACGCTGTTGCAAGCCAAGCAATTGGGCTTCTCTGATCGACTGGTTGCTCACTGCATCGGATCCACGGAGCTTGCCATCCGTCAGATTTGTCAGATCCCCCCTTGTCAGACAGATCGATACGGTGTGCGCCGAATTCCCAGCGTTCACCAACTACCTTTACACCACACACAACGCAACTGAACACGGTGTCTCGTTCAAGGACCGTGGTTCATGGTGCTTGGCTCCGGCGTCTACCGAATCGGCTCTTCTGTCGAGTTTGACTGGGTACGGTAGAGGTCGAATTCATGTACGCATACCTCGTCATCTTTTCCGTGCCACATCATCTGCCCATATCCATCACCCCAGATTCTTCCCTCCTCAATGGGTGCCATAGGACGGCAAAGGTCGACTCAACTGGACGCCTCGCACGCCTGAGGGCGTTGATGCAGCAGCCGAACACAAACGTCGGGGCTATCGTCGTTCCCAGCGAGGACGAACGTGATTCGGACACATTTATTTTGGCGCGCCCATGTTGACTTGCTTCTACTAAACTTTAGCGAATACCCCGCGGACGCAGACAAACGACGAGGGTTCATTTCCGGATTCAATGGCTCGGCAGGTGATGAAACCAGTTCCATTCGGATGAGATACCGTGCTCATGGTGTGGTTTATAGGTTGTGCCATTATCGCTCTCAAGAAAGCATTTCTCTTTACCGATGGTCGGTACTTTCTACAAACCGAGCAGCAATTGGACAAGTAAGCAACCAATGTTATCACATTAGGCCGTCTTCTGAATCCCTTGTTGCAGCAATTGGAATTTGATGAAGCAAGGCTTGCCAGGTACTGTGACGTGACTCAAGCAGGCGAAGACTAACTGTTCCATGAGATGTGCCTACCTGGCAGGAGTTCCTCTAGAAGGTACGTTCCGGATCTCTCACAGGTTCTCCAACTTTAACTCTAGCCCAGAACCTCGAGCAAGGAACAAGAATTGGGATTGATCCCACTCTGATCTTGGCCAGTATGTCCTTCACATCGTTATCGGTCATGAACGTGAATCCATTCCAATGACAGCCGATGCTCAGTCGCTCACAAAATCCCTCGGAAAATCTGAACTTGTCCCCCTCTCCCCAAAGTTGTATGGGGTGACCAAGACCTCAAAATCCGGTCTTTGTCCTGGACGTCAAGTATTCAGGTGAATACGGCGCAACTCTTCATCATCACCCTGTTCTTTGATCTTGATTAGGGGAAACCCTACGCAGTAAACTCGATCGTGCAAGACAAGAGCTGGTCAAGAAGAACGCGGTTGTATTAGCTGTTACTTTACTCGATGAAGTCGCGTGGTTATTCAACTTGCGAGGAATGGACATTGAATTCAACCCTGGTATGTATCTTAAATTGTTTCTCGAGATGAAGAGACCAAGCCGTCACAGTCTTCTTCGCCTATGCGGTCGTGCAACTGGATTCAGCCGTGTTGTTCATCAACAAGACGCAACTTGGTGATGACGTAGTGACCCACCTTGGCCAGGATGTGGAGATCAGGCCCTACGAAGCGTTCCTGCCTTATCTGAAAGACCTCGTCGGGACAGGTTCGGCCAAGAAAGTCAGGTATAGTCGCACGATACCGTTATTTGTCTGGTTGATGATGGATGATATCCAGCCTGTATTACTCGGGGACAAAACAAATCTTGCAGTTGTTCATGCACTGGGCGAGGTGAGTTCACGCCACGTCTTCCAACTTATTATTACCTACGCGTCAACAAGGAGAACGTGGTCATTGTACCCTCACCCGTAGCAGCCATGAAAGCAATCAAAAATAGCACCGGACTCGACGGTTTTCGCCTATGTCACATCCGCGATGGCGTTGCCCTGGCTCGCTACTTCGCATGGCTCGAGGAGCAGCTCAACAATGGTGTTGTTTTGAACGAAAGCCAGGGGCAGACCAGCTCGAAAAGTTCAGATCGTGCGTGACAGGCTTCACTTGGGCTGTCCTTGTCTGAATATTTACAGTGAGCTTGACCTGTTCCGTGGCCTGTCGTTTACTAGCATTTCTTCTGCTAGCCCAAACGCAGGTTCGTTTCTAATACTTTTGGCAATGCGATCGGGATACTGATCACCTGAGTTAGCTGTCATTCATTACTCTCCAGATCCCCAGAATGGTGCGATTATCAAAAAGGAACAGGTACTCGTATCACAAATTGTCGTTCTTTTCTGTTGACATATTCGTCGAAAGACACATCTGTGCGACCCTGGAGGTATGAACAGCCAAAAGTTTTGTTGAATGCTGGTCAAGCTTTCTTCTTTACCAACCCAGTATTCTGTCACCCGCACACGGGCAAGTGCTGCGATCGTAATACCACGACTGATTGCAGGTAAATTATAATAGCATTTTGGAGCGCCACCTGCAGAGGAAAAGCGCGCATTCACTCGAGTTCTTCAAGGTCACATCGCGATCGATACTGCTATTTTTCCCACTGGGACGACTGGTAAGTGGTCGAGTCGTCTCCTGTCAGTTAACTATCGACTTTGGTTTCACAGGATATACGATGTACATGGATGCGTATTTGTTTTAACTCCGTAATACTGACGTGGCCGCAGAGATTCGTGTGCTAGAAGGGCCCTGTGGAAAGACGGCCTCGGTGAGAGCTCGATTTTAGTCATTGGTGCCACACCGTATCTAACCAGAGATCTCCAGACTACACGTCAACACGGATACGCCCTCAGTGCAGAACTTGAAGGTGAGACGTTGGCAGATACTATACGCACTGTGGGTTGTTACGCGGACACGATCCTGCTCAGACATCCCGATTATGGAGGTGCACCACTGACCGAAGTCCCGGGGACGGCATCCGATACAGGTATGCACGCTGTTCGTTTTCGCCGTAAACTGATGTCCATACCTCAAAAGGCGCTGTTGCCAGTGGACGTCTACACGATTCGGTCAGAACTCGGAACTGTCAATGGATGCACGATCACGCTGCTCGGCGACCTCAATAATGGACGAACCGTGCACAGTCTAGTGACTCTGCCGTGCCGTTCGGCTCGACTTTGTCGTGCCTCCGCCCTTGTCGATGTCAGTCAATGTCGCGTCTGTGGCGCACATGACGGGCATCACCGTACGACACCTCGACTCCCTGGAAGAGGTGTTTCCCGAGACGGACGTACTCTACATGACCCGAGTCCAGAGGGAAATTCTCCAGTGAGTACCGGGTCGATCACGCGCTCTTGTCTCAAGCCAAGGAAGACATGATCGTTATACACCCGCTGCCCAGGGTTAACGGTAAGCCATCGTGCGGGCGTGTGCCAGTGTCCTAACAGTACTGACGCTGCGTTTAGTCGACTTTGATTCTTGTCCGAGTCGCGCGGTGTACTTCCCTCAGATGCGGTATGGCTGGCATGGTCTGCATCGCTTTCGTCCGACTGACACGCTGTTACGTAGATTCGGATGGTACTCCTCACCAGCGTCTTGGGGACCGTTTGAAACAAAGTTTGGACTAGTATTGACTACGTCGTGAGTGGCGACAACAATGTACATAGTATGCAACGTGTCTGACTTCAACCGTGACACCTACAAGCAGCGATCGCAATGCAAAAAAAGACAGTCTCCACACCCTAGTGACGCTTTTTCTACGTCCACACAAAGTGCCAGAATCTGGCCCAGACGCTGCAGAGGCAGTTCGAAAAATGTCTGATTTTGCCCGCGTCATCGTCTGCCAGAAGAGGCAGTACAGCATCGCTTCGGCGTGATGCATGCTCTCTAAAGTGTTGAACACTGAGTAAAGTGTGACGGAGGCGGTAAGCTTCGTTGACCAGCACTTGGCAGACGAGCTGTTAGATCAGCTTAGTATACATACCACTGGCAAATGACATGTATGATGAGTCATTCCGGCTAACCGGCTCAAGTTGCTTACGCAGAACTCGAAATTTTTTTGGTTCCAAGTTGATCCTGCCAACAACCAACGTCAATCGAACCATGTCACGTTCCGTTGCTGTCGCTAAGCAAGAGAGCTTAGCCAGTACCTCAAGGCAGTTGTCAACTAGGTGAGCTATTTCGTCTTGCATGCCGAAAAGCAGAGGCTCTACAACACAGAACAGCCTCTCGTCTGCCGTCCTTCCGACCCCGGAATCCCCTGAAGAAGCCACCTCCCTACTTCATCTTCTAAGAGCCGACCGCAATGTGTGTCTGGCGGAGTTCGACCTTCTCAACTCTGAAATTACGCAGAGTGCTGCTCGCGTCCAATACTACACACACCAGGCTCAGAAGGCAAAAAAACGGCTCGAACGTGCTGACTACGCTGTCGGTTACGGTAGGATGGTCATCACTCAAAGCGGATATTTGTGCGAGGCGACAATCGGATGTTCACGTCTCTGATTTGTATTTTGTGTAAGTCTTTCTGACTCTTATTGATTGTTCTAAAACCTTCGCAGTGACGCTGTTCGCTCCCTTTTCCACTCGAGAGTGGAAGTAAACCAGTCTGTATGTCTACCATGTCGAATTACTGTGGAGTTTCTGTCCTATTGTCCAAGCTTTCTGAATCATATGCTGCTTATACACCGTATTATCACAACTTCCAGACGCGGCGGACTCGTTGATGTACATTGTACACCTCTGTGCCCAATTATGCTACAAGTACTGACGCGGTGAGGACAAGTGTGACTGCTGGATCCAACATTACTCAAGGAAGTGATGCCAGTGGCGATGACACTGCTTTCAAAGTGAGAGCCAACTCGGAGAAGCCCGAGGCCACCTCAAGTTTTCTATCTCAAATACTCGCAGAAGACGTCGCGCTGGGGTTCATTGAGAGCGTGCTAACGAATTCAGGCTATCACGAACCCTGCTGCTTTGCACAACGTCCAAACTTGACCATTTTCTAGTACGAACAGTTTTTGGTGCTCCTCAGACTCGGACACCACCTTTGACGGTCCAATGTTGCTCAAGTCATCGTCAGACACCCGTCTTTCCCTTTGACGCTTCGATACACGCGCGTACGTTTTTTCTTTCCTCTGAAACAATTCTCGTACGCTCCAACTTACTACTCCGGCTCTCGTCCCGTTTGGGCTCAGGTCCTGGCGGGAAATACTGGGAGCCGTGGCAATGTTCAACATTCATTGGCTCGTTTATAGAGCTCTGAGAGTGGCTTTGAACACGACCACTGGACACCTGTTATCCGGGTCGTAGTCTGCCCTCTGCGTTGCAAGGTATCCACATTCAAGCATCTCGCGTCCTCATCGAGATACTAATCGCTGCTCCCCGTCAACTGCCAAGCTCAGGAGATTTCCAGGCGGCTCCCTTTTGCATCTCGGACGTTCCCCAGGCAAACCGTTCCCGTATATGAAGCCAGCGCCGTTGGTACAGGTACAGGGGTCGAGCTATGTCGTATGGGGCTTGAAGCGATCCACCAGGTGTTTGGACACGGGCTCGTCGTCGGATGGGGTCGCATATTCGAAATGCTACGGAGCGTCTGCATATCACCTGCGCTGCTACAATTTGCAAAAAACCAACTCGCTCCAAGCAGCTTCTGTCAGTTACATCTTACCCTGTGGTTCCTATCACTAACTCCTGTCCAGTGACTCGTATGTGAGCATGAACTGCTCTACGTGTTATTGTTCATGTCGGATCTACAGCTGTGGGAATGTTGTGAGCTGCGTTTCTATGATGTTTCTGTCGGTGAATAGCATGTCGCAACTTGGTATGTCCTTCTTTTATTACTTCAAATAGCTCGAACTGATGTGGGAATCAGCTGTGGATCTATCGGCGCTGATCGAAGATCGTCGGTTGCGCACTTGTTTTATTTCTGTCCGTGCTATGTGAACTTGGTTCGATACCGCAAAAGACGTCTGCTGCGTAGGTTTCAGTGGTAAGTCGGTCGATGAACAGTCCCGGGACCCCACCTCATCGCTTAACACCTGAAGTGCCAGCGGTGTCGCTTGCCACCCAGAGGTCGAGACGATGGATATCAACGCAGTGCTGAGTTTCGCCCAACATGGCGTCAAAAATTCGTATACATGAGTTCGTGACCCGCCATCTCCTCGGGTAAGCCACTGAACGTACCTTGTTCTAGACACGGAAACTCCATCCCGTCCCGCCGTACCTGGCCTTTACCACCCTCGACTGCAAATCAATCCGGTTCACCCAGCCTCTCGCGACCGTGCGACGCGTGGAGCGGCTCGACGCCCGGGTTGGCGTTTATGTGCGCTCAGTCTGTCCACTTGGCATGGCATGAAGATCGTGGGTCGTCCTCGTTCACGCAACATGCTTACCACTTGTTTGACAGATATCTACGCCTGACCGCCAATGCGTTGTGCGCTCTCTTGCGGGAGGCTCTCAAGGGCTTTGTCAAGTGACGTGCTCCTCGGAAGCACTTGTCTCGACTACCTTGTCGGTCGCGTACAACGAGCATGCAGATGGCAGTTTGGTAGGAAGAGGGGCTCCTTGAAGTCTTGTGCGATCGTCTTCTACCCGGCATCACTGGTGCGTCTGTCATGAGATACAGCGTAGCTGGATCTGACAGGTTTGCTAGTTCACCATGTACGATACGCTTCAAGTTCCACCCGGACGACTCGACGATTACTCTGCTGTCGAGCAGGTCTGGGGACTCAAAGGTGCGCTTCCTCTTCCTAATAATCAGCTCGCGCTTTTACAGCGATCGTGTACATGCGTGCCCCGCCCTCGCTCCAAGCGCGCAACTAATTCAAGCCCACATTGTGTACGACGTGCTCCACCGGCTCTATCACGCGTTCCGCGAATTCGACGAATACGAATGTATCGCCAATGCTAAGTGGGGTATCGGTGGATGTTGTTGTCGTCACTGCGTCTATTCGGTCGAATTACTGATGGGCAGCTCTGTATCTAGGCTGAAGCGTCGGATATGGCGTGGTCGTTGGTGCGTTCGTCCCTTGTATGTGTTCGTCCTTTCCTTGATCGATACCCAGGGGTCGGGTTCTTCTTTGCTTTCGTCATGTTGCTCCAACGCAAATTCTCCAACTTCTCCCCTATGTCGTTTGAGGAGTTCACGGTGCGTCTGAACCCGACCAAATCGAGCGCAGTCGTAGCTGATATTCTGAGGGGTACTTCGAGGAGTGTCAAGGTGCCTAGGCAGCTATTTGTAACTAAAATCGTTGCTCCGAGTCGTTAGCCGAGGCTAGTTTGGTGTGGAATATTGGTCATTTTTTTCTGCATTGACTAACATATCACAGCTTTTGATCAAATTTAGAGTGAGCGGCAACCCTCCTCCAGTCAAGCACGCCAGCATGTGTCTTTGGATGTTCCTGCTCACGCTATCGCAGGTGTCAGTGGTCCGTGGTGAGCTTTTGTTGTTGATCGAGGCTATGTCGTACGTTATCGTTAATGAATTCGAAGGTGGTATAGCGCTTGTAGAACTATCCACGCAAACGGTGCGTATATGTTCCTGGAAATTGTTAAAGCGCGGTTCGGAACGGCCGGCCATATCCTTTTCATGTTTTACGGGTTCCTCTGTATCCTGATTGTCTACGGATCATTACTCCGTTGGTGTTCTTTTTTGGTGTCTGGTCAGTCGCTCATGCAGTCCTTCAGTTGGGGTGCAGCTACCGTCAATGCCCCCACGGGGATGAACATCAACGCAGCTTGTTTCTTGTCACCCATCGGTATCAGCCTACGTTATATTTGGTGGCTTGCGAGCGACGTTCATCTGTGACTGGAGCCATACCATTATTCTCTCTACAGGAAACGAACACTGAAACCGGCAACAAAAGAAGAAGAAAAAAAAGAGAGGGGGACGACGACAACGACACGTACGATATGCCATTGGTCATATGCAAGGACTCGGACGAAGGGGACATACGCTAGCAAGAGGACGATAGGGCGTGCCATGTGGCCCATGCTGGCAGCGGTGACGGCGACAACGACGAGTACTACTCTACGAGGACGGGGACGTGTGGTGTGCCATACCCTCCCCATCACGACGCAATGGCACAACGATAATATGTCATGCGACGCGATAGGCACTGCATGCCCGATTAGACATAATTTTTGTTTACATAATGTCATCTAGGAAATATAAATTGTTTTGCCACTGTTCCAGTGTTTGAGAGTTCCAGCTTCACCAGAGTTCCAGCTGCTCCAGATACATGACTGGCCAGCAAGTGGTTGATAGACCAGGGTGTTCATCTGGAAGTCTGGGGACTCTGGAAGGTCCCATGGCCAGTACTGGCTAGAGGGGGACCTTTCTGGGGTTGCTGGGACTCTGGCCAGCACTGGCCAGTGCTGGCCAGAGAGCAGCTAGATTGCTGATGGCACACTGAGGTCTTGTACATAGAAGCCGGGATTGCCCAATCTTACCTCAAGTAGAGGATTACTACTACCTGTTTCCTCCAGAGGACTGGAATGTGTCATGTCCTGAGGACAGGATGAACACAGGTTTCAGCGCATACAAGAACGAAAATCAATCTGCATGAGTTGAATGTACTCACACATTGAGACCTTGACACTTATGCTGGTTTGGAGGTAGGATGCTGGGAGAATACCACTGGCATGGAGATCCCAGAGGATGGTCCTCCCCAACTCGTAAGAACTGGTTATAAACAATGACCACCGGGCGGCAAGGCAAAAGTGTGTATGTTTTCCGTGTCCTCAACAATGCCTAGCTGGACCTGAGTTGATGTGTCCCACAGTGAGATGGAATGATTGGTGCAAGCAGCAATGAAATGGCTGTTTTGTCATATACCGTCCTAACTCTGACCCTCCGGAACCATCTCCGGTTCCCTCACCTCAAACTCTGATGCATTCTCGCTCGGGAGTTCACCTCCGACCTCCGGACTTCCGCTATGTTATACACTTACGTTTCCCCCGTTCCCCTTTTGTACTAGATCCGCTTTCTAATTATCTCTGAACCTGTGTAGCACAGCTCCGGCTATGTTTCCCTCTGTATCCATCTTACTCATCTCCGTTCTGCGTTTACTAATCAGTTCAAGTTACTAATGCGATGAACTCCGTTAGTAATCCTATACAACTCCGTAGTATATATAGTAGTATAGTTTTCATGTATCTAGCTTTAGCTTCATTATCGACTTGACGAATCCTCTTGACCTCTGAACGTCTCCGACCCTCCTGTCTCCAACCTTTTCCTAAATCCGGGACACGCGACCTAGCAAGGGGGCAGCACACAAGCTGAACCCGAAGTCCCATTACGTCCGCAACTCCGGAGTTCCGGAGTTCGACCCGGAGGATTGTACGGTCCTAACATGTTTGCAGAGAGAGCAACGGACCTGCGGCAGCTGAAATG